>JASPKZ010001948.1:197500-295000 GCA_030220185.1 Diploptera punctata
AGTATGAAATTGAAAGTCCTACAAGGAAAGATGCGTTGAGTAACGAACAATGGAGGAAAATAGTGGTATTTTATTTAATGTTTTAACTCTGTATGGTTGAGGAAAAACTACAGTATTATAGAAAATACTAATTAAATAATACAATTATTATTTTTATTATTATTATTATTATTATCATCATCATCTTACATTATGTGTTACGAAGATATTTCAGAATTATTAAAATTACCATCATACAGGTAATCATGATCTGCCTTTCATCCAAATCAACATTTCAACAGTTACATATTTTAAATTTCCTTTTTTCATAAAAATCCCAATGAATTCAATTTAAGAACGGAGGTGATTACATGTTTAAGTACCAAATACCTGCCTTAGGCCATTGGAAATTTTAATACAATGCAAGGTAAAAACGCAAATAAGTGATTTATATATATTATATTATAAAGAAATTAGACTCATACGTTATCATAAACCTATTTAAATAAATACTATACTACTACATAACTGGTTATAAAAATTCAATTTTTTGTCTTGAAATTTATTTTATATAGAACAATGAAATTATATTTGAAATAAATTACTTTTTTATTTGATATATATGGGAATATTTCGTGATCAGTAAAAGAGAAACATGTAGTTTTATCGTGCATTTTAGAAATTGTTAATGGGAGTTTGTTGCCTGTGTTATGATTCCATCTCGACTGTCCCCAGTGGAAAGAGATTATCTGCTCTACAACTGAATGAAAATAAGCAAGTCCATGAACATTTATAAAGTTAATTTTTTTAAAGTATATGGTACAATTTATTTTGAAACTTTGTTTGTATACATGTTTACATAACATAGTTTTACATTTATTTTTACTACTCGTACCGTACGTAGTCAATGTATAGAACGTTTGATATCACAATGAAATAATTCTTAATTATATCTCACCGATCGGCAATATTATGAAAAGGTTCGAATATTTTATTCATATATTAATTTTTCTATAACGACACAAAATATTCAGGCCTCTGGAAGTGATTGCTGTGAATTGATTTCCAAGTTCAAGATAAATTAAAATGTTTACATTACTATTCCTATGTACTCATAAGGTAGTAAAATACAATACATATATATATATATATAACAAGTGGAGATAAACAATTACAACATTTAAATGAGTTGAGTTTAATTATTTTTAATTGAAGCTTGGTAAATACTGTATGGATTTATTTCTACTCTTCAATTAGATCATCTTGGATATAATGTTTTAATACATTAATTTAACCTCAATAAAGTTTATTGTCCACTATTATGGTCTAATGATATCATTATCTTAGATGCAGCGAGGTCCGGGTTGGATTCCGAGTCAGGGTACGTCTCTGTGTAAGTAAAAAAAACTTAAAAAAAAACGAAAACCATCTGGCCACCTTAATCATCCATATCATATTTGCTTAGTTTAATTTTTAATGAATGAGTAAATGGGTGTCTGGACTTAATGTTGGATTTATCTCGGAGATAGCCCTCGCATTGATCTGATCAGAGTTTCGCAGGAGGCCTTATACGACCTTTCTGTTCTAAAAGTATCTATGTTATACAGAATAACATCTTCTCCCGACAGGTCGTGTTCACTGAAGGGCCGACTGGCTTGGGACATGAAAAAGTACATTTAGGGCCAGATTCACCAAGAGTGGTAACTGTATTACGCCAGTTTAAGCTATGCATTATACATGGGGAAAACTGGCGTAATACAGTTACCTCTCTTGGTGAAACTGACCCTTAAAGTGAGAGGTTAAACAAAATTAAAGGCGAAAAGAGATAAATATTAAAACCCGCTGTTTCACTTAATTTTTACTACTTATTTTTTCTTACAATCATTGCCATTACGTTTTGGGTTTCGTACATCGTACTTATTTAGACAGACTATATACGTACAGTCGATAATTATAGTTAATATAGTCTGATCGTACTATATAAACATTTCATCTGAAAAAAGTAGAACCAGCTTCGAATTCTACCAAAAATGTATTATTTATTTCAGTTCGTCCAACTTCATTGCAAATTGGCACGCGTACTTAAGAAACGTATTTAAAAATATACACTATACATGTTCCCTCAGTCATCAAGATCGACTATTCTAGTAATTTCATTATCAGGACGCTTTTCTCCATATTATAAAACTTGAAATGAATATCACCGAGTTTCTACAAGAGTCATGAAAACACAAAATAAAAGATATGAGGGGATATGACCATTGATATTAAAGAATCTTAAAATTAATATTTTAAAAATAATTTAACTAGAAATTAATTACATCATCATCATCATCCGCCATGAATTAGGCCTTTCTAGAACTGTTTCGGCCTCATCCAGCAGTCTCTTAAGAGGTCTTCCTTTGACGACGATGTCCTTTGGTCTTATACTGTAACGTCATTTTTTGTTGGATTTTGAATTATCCATTTTTCCTATATGATCTAGCCAGTTTAATATATGTCTAATCAATTGAGTTGGTGTTTACTTGATGAAAATCCATATTCATTAATTAAATAAAAATAAAACTAAATTTTATTTTTATTTAATTAAAAATTTATATCTGTTGAGTTTTACTTCTACTGATTCCACTTCTAATTGTTCTACAATTTCTTCATTCTGTTTTGGATCTAGAAGAGAGTATCCTTCAGTCCTTCTGAGAAATTCCATTTCCGTTGATTTGATTCTGCTCCTATTTCTTTTTCTTAATGTCCATATACTGTCACTTCCATATAAATGGAAAGCCAAATTATTATATTTTTTCTTATGGATTTTTGTACTAATTTAGCTTTTAATATATTATCATTCCTGAGAATTGTGTAAATTTGGTGATTTTCCTGTTAACAGCTTTTTCATTCTGATAAGATATTTCACAACCTAAATAGTTTAAATGTTGTAGAGGTTCTAAACTAATTACAAGCAAAGCTTTATTCTTTTGCATTATTCTGCCATGTTAAAGAAAGCAAACATTAATTACAACATTTTATTAAACGATATATTTATTAATTTAACAAATCTAAGAATTGGAGGAATAATTTAAAAAAAATATTTTCCGTCACTCATGGCATAAAAATAATTAATAGTTTATTTCGTATTGATTACTGAGAAATTAACATGTTAGAAATTAATAATTAAATTAACTTCGGAATAAATATGTAATGATGTACAGTTACTCTAATTAATTATCGTTGACCTTTAAATGTAAGTTTTTTCCACTATTTTATTTCTCTCTCTCTCTTTCTCGTTCTCTATTCCTCTCCCTCTCTCTCTGTCATCACGGGCCTTTTAAAGGCAGTGTCTGCCGACTTACACTTTTGTCTACCTCATGCCCTTGTCCACCACCATCTTATTTTATTCTCCTTAGGCCTAATATCTTCTGACATTTCTTTTTAGATCTGCCGATTCACCATCTACTAGCTGGTTTTCCAAAGTTTTTTTTTTCGCTCCTCTCAACATGTCCAACCAATATTTCCTGGATTTTATAGTTTCTCCAATGATTTATGCTTTCCCGTATAATTCACACAAATAGGCTAAATACTATTAAGGATATCCCACCTTTATTTAAACTATAGGCCTACATATGTTCTTATTTCAACACGTACTTAGTCTACTGTATATTTTATGTTTTACCTTCACATAGTATTATCCTCAATGATAATTCATATAGCGAACTACGAAATATTTATTTTTATAACTGTATTCTCCGGACATTAAGAAAATAGCTGTGGGAGTTATGGACGAACATGACGATACATAGAACAACACACAGATAGAAATGTATTTATTTATTTAGGCCTATAGTTATTTAACCCTGAATGGAAATAAACTCTTATGGGCAAACAGTCTCATAGTGATTATTATTTCAAAAATCCTCTAGTTTGTACCCGTACGTCCTCACATGGATCATGGGTGCTCCTTAGCGAGAGTTATTTAACCAAGATAATTTAGTTAAGCATATTTATCTATAGGCCTAGATATCAGCGGGAGACACGTAATTAATACATCACAAAAAAAAACAGATATCTCGTCGGCAAGCTAAGGAATTACTTGAACGGGAAAGGCATATTAAATTTTGTTCACAGGTTCTAATTTAGGCTTGAGGTTCTTTTACGAGTCGAACCCAGACTTAGAGGTCTCCCGGAGTCCTGTTCCTTGGATTTTTGTGTCCTCAAATATATAGGCCTAATTGACTCGAAAATATAATTTGAATCAGCGACACTCGGAACCAGACGCAAATAACTTAACACCTAAACTACTGAGATCGATAATAAACTCAGTTTTCCCTGTTGGTTTTTACTTATGCATCACAGTTCTTTTATAAATTTCAGATAGATTTATATCATTATTTTTAAGTTAATTGTATTTTACTGAACCCCGACATCACAAATCTAGTGTGAAACTGATAAGAACGAGAAGGCCAAGTGTTAATTATGAGGGTTCCATACGGTTGGGTAGTCATTAATGAAGTATAAATCTTCTAAATACGATTACTGAAATTTATGCAATGAAGTATTCGATCTTCTTGCAAAAATATCGCTGTCTTTTCGCAAGGATTGTAAAAGCAATGACTGAATGAAGGTGGTATTTATTATATTCAGTATAGTTCGCTCATACAGTAGGTACTGTACGTACATGTTAGCGTTCTCCTAATTATTCAACAATTCACTACTATGACATATTTTACTTGGATTTATATGTTTTGAATTAGCCAATCTATCTTCAGTACAAATAATATTTCAAAAACTAATAATTACTTTTTACTGCAGATTTACATTCTGAAACAATTTGCATAAGAAAACCATTAAATGTCTTTCTTCTAAGAACCGTTTTAAAAGAACGAATGCAGCTCATTTGAATCTATTTACTAAGCAATTCTTGGGACTCGTCCCATCTCATTTGCTTTAAATAAGTTTCTAATAGAATGTCCAATAGCATGCTACACACCTTTTTGTTAGAAAACTGTACTGTGGTATTTTCTTACATTATTTTATTTTTTAATTATTTTGCCTACCTTACTGTTGTAGTACTTGTTACTTATAATCCAATTAAAGTTAGGTAAATCTTCTTGTCCTGTATGGGGGGTAATAGCAGATAGATGAATGAGAAGAGACCAAGCTCTATCATTGAATGTCTTTATACACGATTATAGCGGATGATCAACCAGTCGTAACATCGCAGGGGGGGATGAAATGAAACAAAATGGATGACACAAGTATGGAGAAGTGGGGGAATTATTTTTTTTTGGAAAGGGGAAACGAGCAAAACCCCGATAAAAACTATTCTTGGATCTGATTGATCGCCCACATACTCCACATCGAATAATAAAAAAACGAACTTTGGACCCAGAGTTTGAGGGTGAATACGTATCAACGTACGCTGCAAGTCCTGGTCATAATGCTACTGATTCCGTTGTTGGGCTGTAGTCGTGGAGCAACCAGTCTCTAAACATTAACACAGAGTTTAATCTGTAGTTAGTGGGATGTCAATACCACCTCCTGGATAACATAACAATAAGGAAACACAACCTGACCGAAGGTGATAATATGTAGTCATTTACACCAAGTGGAATCGAACCCGGGCTGAACATAGTACTACGCGGACTAAGAATGATTTACTGCATTAGTTATTTGACTTAAAACTATTTATAACTATTTATATACAAAAAAGCTTCAATGAGTGTATTGTCCAATATAATTTTACATTTACAATTCATTTTCAAACACATTTGTAATACAATTTCATTATAAGTATAACATTTTTACATTTTAGTGAATTGCAATGGATCAGGAATGTTCAGTAAAAGTCTTTATTAAAATCTGCTTGTAGATTCAACGGGAATGCCGAAGAAGCGATGGAGATACCACACACACAACACACACACACACACACACACACACACACACACACACATATATATATATATATATATATATATATATACAGAGTTCTCCCTACATCTCGTAATAATGGAGAATATATATAAGAAAGATACATGTTTGTATTGGATTTGAACGGTGGTGTAAAGGATAGCACGCTGTGGTACCGACCCAGAGTTCCGGGTTATTTTTCATATATATATATATATATATATATAGTTAACACGATATGAAAAATAACCCGGAAATCTGGGTCGGTACCACAGCGTGCAAATCCAATACAAACATGTATCTTTCTTATATATATTCTCCATTATTACGAGATGTAGGGAGAACTCGGTCTGCACTGCCTCTGGTAGCTAGCTACTATAAAAAGTAAGCAAATTTAAGAGAATAGTTATAATTTATAGGAGCTTTATCGATGATATAATTAAATGTTTGACATTGAGCAATGCAAGCTTAATATGACATCAGGGGATTTATTTTTCGTATCATGCCATATTAAACTTGCATTGCTCAATGTCAAACATTTAATTATAACACACATATATAAGAAATATAAAATTCTATCAAGAATTAGGCCTTATGACCTTTTCTGCTTAAGGTGATATACTGTATATATATATATATATATATATATATATATATATATATATACTTTAAAGCTATAGCGCCCGCAATCTTTTGTTTTCCGGAATCAAACTCGACATATAGTTATCAGTTAAAATGAATTTCATTGTAACAGACGTATCAATCTGAAGAAAATAAAATATTTTATTTTTTTTTAGCCTTCAAATAGTTTGTTTTAATTCAATGTCCCAGGTTGTCGTTTCGACATTTCTGATGTTTTCTCCTGGCATTGGCGTAAATGTTTCCCACCTCTGTGTGTTGTGGGCACTTGGAAGGTGGTTACGGCGCCCATGATATGATGGGTGATGATGATAGTGGTGCGCCAGGATAGTCCGTAATTCTAACCTTAATGTAAGCTGAATATGAATGATGATGATTATGCTGGATATATGATGTACAGTACGGAGACCGTTTGGGCCCTAAAGTTTCATGACATTTATCTTACAATTAAAGAAAAATCCCGAAAAACCTCACTCAAGAAACTTGTCCCGACCGGGTCCGCTGTGTGACAAGGCATCACCCAACCTCGATACCACACCAGTGGATGCCTTCGAATAGTACAACACTACATTTTCTCTTCACAATATGTGTGTGTGTGATAAGAGCGCTAAACGTGCAGAGTTTAAATATTCGGATTAAAATCCCGACTCAGGCATTTATTTTTCTTTTCATGTCATATTTGCCTTCATTGCCAAATGTGATAAATGTAGTTAAATATGTAAATATACAGGCGTTACTACTATAGAGTAAATATTCTCTTTAAATATGCTTGCTTGTTATAGTGGCCAATAGATGGCAGTTGGAACAATATCCCACTACCTCTCGTGTAAATTGAGGATACTACATATATAAGAAAAATAAATGTTTGTGTTAGGATTCCTGAGTGGCTAAGATGGTTATAGCGCTAAACGTACAGTGTTTAGAGACTCGGATTAAAATCCGACTAAGGCATCTATTTTTCTTTTCATGTCATATATGTAGGTTAATCTTTTTAACAGAACGTATGGACATTATACTGTATCTTTAATGATGGTACTGTACGCTTCGGTAATGAGGACCGTTCTGTTTGAGTGGACCCTCTTAATATCTTTTTCAATTGGTGCTGTCCTGGAACAGAGTATATTTTAATTTTTTCCCTTCATCACCTTTGACGTGTTCAAGGCCAGTTTCTTTTATTATTTGTGCGAAGAAGTATTTATTAGTGATATTTATGAAAACAACCATTTAAATTTTTCCAGCTAAGAATTAATTCTTATTTTGTGCTATTGAATATTACAAATGCTGAATAAACTCCTAAATATATTGTATCATGTAGATATTGTTTTAATATACTGACGGATTTGGTTTGATGTTATGTGAAATGACAGCTGTATAATATTATTAAAAATAACAAAGGAATTCGGTTAATGTAGACACTCCACCAGGCGGTTAAAATTGACCTGGGTCCACTTTACACGATTACGTATATTTTATCAACAAGGGTGCTATATGTAAAAGCCATACACTTAATTAATTCCAGTTAATATCCTTTTAATTTTATCTAAACCCAAAGACCGTCACTGTCTGCAGGTGAATGACGTGTAAATGTTATAATCAACGATAATTTTTCAAAACATTAAATAAATATCAACGCTTTTTAAGTATGTAAATACTTTTAGATTAATTTGTGCCTGTCTGTATAAATTAATATAGTAAATAAACTTAAAATAGTCAAAAGAGATGGACTCTCGGGTTCACTTTACCGCAAAATGGAGGTTAAAATTGACCTTTCTTGAAATGTAAAAAAGTTCAAAATTATGAACATGTATACATATTTGAATATAATAACAGTATTATTTCATAGTTATAACACTAATGATAATTCACTGTAATTAAACAGAATTCAAATCCCTTAATTAAAGAAGAAGAAAAAACAACAAATTCAAAGTAGGGATTCAATTACCCCAAGTTCCTCTACTGTACTTACAATCTGGGCGTTCTGGTTTGCACACAATTCCGTTATCATCATCGACCATGCAATACGTTCTGAATCAAGCCTTTAACAATACCAGATTGGATGAACCTGCAGAAGAAAGCTTTATCCGAACATATTACCTCTTATTAAAAGGATAAATACCACCTGGACACTATCTCCGTCCAAGGTTTACCTGTAGAAGCTACAGGTATAATTCCTAAAAATGTATAATCATCCCTGAAACAACTAGAAACTGGCAAAGATTCCATAGCACGATTTACAATAACCACTCGGAAGGAGGTTTTTAAGAAATTATCCTTATGAGTAATCTCCAAATCCCAGTTCTTGATTTTTCCTTCATTCAAAATTACCCACTCACAGAAATTCTAGTTCCATTTTGTTCTATACCTATTGTAAAAATAAATAAAAAATATACATGAATTCGTCTATATTATCGAATGCTTTTATTATTTTCATTCCCTATTGTCAAGTATACTTATGTCACTTTTGGCAAACACTACTTGGATACGTTTGTAAAATCAAATTGTAACAATCATCCACTCAGCCTCTCTTAAATTGAGACATCAAAATAATTAATTAATCAGGACGTGTATTATTATCATACATACGTTAAATCACTTATAGGATGAAATAATCATCGTAGATATACGAAACGTATATGCAATCACATCGTGAGAATACGAGGGATTCGATTTTTATATAATCAAATATAAATAAATTAAATTAAATGTCGTCGATAGAATTTAAACATAGGCTCAATTTTGGAAATGCGTGCTATTATGCATTGCAGAGACTTTTGATGTCCCAACTCCTTAAAAAAACATTAAACTGAAAATATGTAAAACTATTATTCTACCAGTTATATTATATGGGTGCGAAACATGGACTCTTACTTTAAGGGAGGAAATGAGTATACGAGTTTTTGAGAATAAAGTTATTAGGAAAATTTTTGGACCAAAGAGAGATGAACAAACGGGTGAATGGAGAAGACTACATAACAGTGAACTACATGGTCTTTATAGAAAGCCAGATATAATAAGAACAGTTGAGCCTCGTAGACTGCGATTGGCAGGACATGTTGCGCGTATGGGGAATGAAGTACGTGCATGGAAGCTTCTTGTAGGAAAGCCAGAGGAAAAACGCCCAGTTGGTTTAGCAAGAATGAGGTGGGAGAATAACATTAACTATGTTTTGAGGGAAGTAGATTATACAGGGAATGATTGGTAAGCATTAGTTAAGGATAGGGATATATGGAGAGCTTATGTCTGCGCGGCCATGAACCTACGGGTTCGATAGTGCCAGTGGGTAAGTAAGTATGTAAGTAAGTAAGTTAGTAAGTAAGTAGTCGATAGATTCCCGAATATACTATCAGTCAGTTATTACGGTAATAATTTAAAAAGTACATGGTACCGCTATTGTCAAGTGACAGATACTTGAAGCGGTTGACAAAAGGGTTACAATTTGAGGGAATACATTATACTAGCGGATTACCATACCTTTCTTTATAGATCAGCAATCTAAGATCTTAAACCGAGCCTCGCTGGCAGGTTGAGAACAAATATATGATGTAGGATTTGGAAATTACAGGCGTGAAGTAAACAACTCCTTGTAAGGAACCAGATAAACTGCGAGAACGCGAAGCTAGCAAACGAGCGGGAAAATCACTGACCAAAACAAAGTTATATAATTAACATAGACCGGAATTTCACAGAGTACGAACATATGATAAAAATGTATTTTAGAATGGGCGTATTCGGCCAGATAACTTGGTGGATTCTTGTCCAATCAAAAGACGGCGATCCCTTCTTTGGGCATAAGGAATCGTTGTGAGCCAATATAGTAGATTCTTGTCCAATCAAAAGACGGCGACCCTTCTTTGGGCATAAGGAATCGTTGTGAGCCAATATAGTAAAGGGTTATATCACGACAAGGTAATGACCTCATGTCGACACGATTAGAGGGAGAGGGTAAACGAAGTTTTCCTTATAACTACTCAAACGATGTTAAATTAGTTCGTAGCTCACCGAGACCGGAGTCGGAACAGACTCACCGACGTAGCTGTTAAACGGCTCAATGGCCGTCAATTGGCAGATTTCATATTTAGAAATAATTCGGTCGTGATAGACTCTCAGAGATTCCAGTCTGAACTCTAGACACGTTCTGCGGTCAGTACCTTGTCCGACATTAAATGTGTCTATAATTATACGTGTAACCAGTGTCCATATCGATCAATAAAGGCTATTTATTAAAATTCATCTAGCGTAGTCTTGCGCCGGCCAGCTCCTTTTCATCCCTGTATCTACCTATCTTCCAATCTGAGCAAACCCAAATTCTCACACATAGAGAATTCCTTTCGATACTCCTGGCGCCCAAACATCCCTTATTAATCTATAAACCTAAGACGAAAGAAGGGACCCTTAATTATTCCTCCTACAAAATAAAATCAGTAATTGTAGAATTAAATAATGTATTACAGAGTGTGAATAAAATAATAATCTCTGAGAATTGTCAATTCTATTTCAACAAGTAATAATGAAAATAATGAATACAGTGTTTGTACAAGGAGTTACAGAATACATGTTTTGAGTTTTATTTTCTAATAAACGTTAGTCATAAATTATAAAAAAATGAAGGTACCTGCTGTAACAACTAAAGCTTCTGCATGGTGTAAGAGTTTAAAATAAAGTAAATAATAATTTTTGTAACGTATGTGTTTATTTATAATCTACATTACTTGGGGATGTAGGCATTTGAAAATATTTTTAGTAGTCCATATACCACTTCGGGAAGCAACATTAATTTTTACGTGTTAAGTTAAATTTTAAGAAGAAACAAGTCTACAACACATCAGATTTTAGTATAAGACAGATTTTAGAAAATAAATGGGAATATCATTGTACTGTACATCAACTATATGTAGACTTCGAAAAAGACGCACGATACATTTCAGAGGAAACGTTATATAGTATTCTGCTAGAAATCTGAATTCCTAAATAGCTAGGTGGACTTAAACAAATGTGCCTAAATGCACAAAGAATAGAGTGGGTGTAGGCAAACAGATTTCGGATACTTTTTAAATTTAAAATAGGTTA
Organism: Diploptera punctata; assembly: GCA_030220185.1. Lineage (NCBI taxonomy): Eukaryota > Metazoa > Arthropoda > Insecta > Blattodea > Blaberidae > Diploptera > Diploptera punctata. The sequence continues at coordinate 209,090 of JASPKZ010001948.1, forward strand.
CAGCAAGGCGATACACTTTTTCCTCTACTACCGAATATTGTACTAGAGCATGCCATCAAAATCTTTAGATGATGAAGAAGGCCTACAACTCAATGGTATCAATAAGCTGTTAGTTTAGACTGATGTTGTAATACTATAGGCGGATAGCGAGGATATATTAAGGGCCAACACGCACATTATTGAGTAATATTAAGAAATTTTGACTGGAAGTAAACATCAATAAAACTAGATACATGTTCACACGTAGAAGTACATTATATAATGAAAATGGTCACCTAATAAAAATGGGGGAAAGTTTAAAGAAGTGGCTGAATTCAAATACCTACGAACAATATTTACAAATAGCAAAGAGATACACAGATAAATTAAACATAGGTTGAATTCTGGTATTGCATGAATTATGCATCCCAGGGCTCGTGTCGTCCTAACTCATTTATAAAATGTTAAACTGAAAATAAACAAAACTGTTGTTCTCCCAGTTGTATTATATGGATGCGAAACACGGAATCTTATTTTAAGGGAGGAAAATATATTACGAGTATTTGAGAATAAAGTTCGTAGGAAAATTTTTGACCAAAGAAAGATGAATAGACAGGTGAATAGAGAAGACTGAATAATAATAATAATAATAATAATAATAATAATAATAATAATAATAATAATAATAATAATAATAATAATAATCTACATGGTTTTTATATGAAGCGCGATATAATAAGAAGAGTTAAGTTCCATATACTACTATGGAGAGGACATGTGGCAACAATGGGGAATGAAAGAGGTACATGGAAGCTTCTTGTAGCAAAACCAGAGTGGATACGCCCAGTTGGTAGACCAATAATGAGGTGGGAGAATAATACTAACCATGATTTGAGAGAAGTAGATTATACAGACGTGATTGGAAAATATTACCTGGGGATAGCGATGCATGGAGGGCTTATGAAACTAGGGGTTCGATATTACCAGTGAGTTAGTTAGTTAAAAATGTGAAAGTTTATTTAAAAGAAGTGCTACCATTATTATATGTGATTATATAGTAAACCATATAAGGTCTCTCAGGATTGGTTGGCTTGGACATTTGATAAAAATGGATGAACAGAGACTGGTCAAGAAACTCTATAAATGGAAACCTATAGGAGGCAGAGCTGTTGAAATACCGAAGACCAGATGGGACGATAACATAATGAACGATCTACATAATATGAAAGTAACTAATTTGAATTGTAACGCGAATTTCCCTCCACATTGTTCTAGTTTCAAATATTAACTAGACATTTCATTAAGTCTAGATAATATAATTACAGGCCAGTAATTTGAGATAAAAATGTAATATAGAGAAACATAACGAGTTTGGACTTTAATTAATCAGAATTTTATTAGAAATCCAATGATCATATTACTGAATCGATTTTATTAATTATATAAAAGTTGATTTCCTCTTATTAAAAATTACTTAGAAAATGCCTTTTGTTAAATTTGGGTTATGCCAATATAGTTGAAGCCAGAAAGTCTAGAAGTCGTAGGGTATGACAAAGGTAGACCCAGATACCTGAATACAATAGATACCAAACCTTTGTTAATGAAAATGTGTCAGGACGTCTATTTGAAATGAGACTGAAATATCAGTCAAATTAATATTTATGAGTGACAAGGGAAACATCACTATGTCAGGATGAAGTTTCAAATATTAATTTAGATGCTTATCAGTTAAAATATATATATATTTATTAAACACAATGTGTACACTAATATTATATACATGTTTTTACCATTTTGCTATTAATTCGTGAATTGTTTTGTTTCTGTTTTCGCACTTCACTAAGTGATACTTTGGGCACGGTTTGCTACAGAGTTTACAGATGCAGGACTCCTCAGGTTCATGGTAACTTTGTTTATGACATATTTTGCCATGGAAGCCGTGAGCGGCGAAGCGTGTGTATAAGTGGCGAAGTCGAAATTTGGTCCTTTCCATTCGTCTGTGTTTAATGCTTCCGTTTCCGTGATTTCGTTCGGAATCTCTCTGGCTTTTCTCTGTCTCTCCTCGATTGCTGTTTTGTATGCCTGCGTTTCTGGTAGATCGAAGTGTTTTCGGATATCTTCTATGAAGTAAGACTCCTTTGCTATTATGTAGGCATAGCTATGTCTTGTGAATTTTGAAATTGAAAGAGCCCGTTTTAGGAATCTCGCTTTTATGCTTTCAAGTTTCATGAAATTTTTGGCTGTGAGAAATGTCCATATTAGCTGGATTCCATAAGTGGCAACCGGCATAACTTTGATGTTGAATAATGCTATTGCCGTTGGTAGGGATAGGTTTCGTAACTTTGGAATGTCATAAATGGCTTTTGTGGCAGCTGTAGCACGCTCTTGTATATGCATCGAGAATACTGTTCCGGTAGTCTGTAATGTTATTCCTAGGTATTTGAAGCTGCTAACGAATTCTAGAGTTGACCCGTCGCATGTGAGGTGATCTCTCTTGGATAGTCTTCCTCCTCTCAAATTTCATAGCTTTGGCCTTTGAGCTATTTATTACCATTGAATTTTCTAGTGCCCATTTCCTGATCTTCTCCATGGCTGCTTGTAGGTCTTCTAGGCTCCTGGAGAGGATAGCCATGTCATCTGCGTACATAAGGAGTTTGACGTTCCTTGTGTCTATCACCTGACCGATGTCCGCCGTCATGACGTTAAAGAGTATCGGGCTCAGCGGGTCTCCTTGTAGTACCCCTCTTGTCTGGATGATATTTTTCGACGTAGTTATGCCGTCGTGTATAGCCACAGAGTTTGCGGTTAGCACAGACGCGATTATTTGTAGTTCATTGCTAGTCCTACCTAGTACGCTTTCTAGCTTTTGAATGAGTATATTCCTGTTGATGCTATCGAAGGCTTTAGCGTAATCTATGAAGATTGCGTACAGAGGGGTGGTGGGTTGCGCCAAGGTAGTTGTTATTTCTTTTATAATTTCATGTACAGCGTGTAGCGTTGATCTGCCCGGGGTGAAGCCATATTGATTCATTGGTATGATAGCACGTAATCTTGGTTCAATTCGCCTCAGTAGAAGTCTGCTGAAAAGTTTAAACATGACGTTTTCCAGGGCTATTCCCCTATATGAATTTGGATCGTCCTTTCGTCCTTTGCCTTTGTAAAGCACAGTTATCAGTGTGCTCCTCCACTGTTTTGGGATTGAATTATTCTTGAAACATTCTCTGAAAAGGCACGCTAGCGGTTCCGCCAGATCTCGGACTGTGTCTTTCAGGTGTTCAGCAAATATTCCATCTGGGCCGGCCGCTTTGTTGTTCTTTCCGTTCATGATTAATTGAGTGATTTCTTCTGTTGTGATGGGGGTCGAGGTTTTATTGCGTTCCGCATGTAGTGAGAAGGAGTTGGACATTTTGTTCCTTTCTCCCAGGAGTTTGCTGAAGTGCAATTCCCATCGCTCCATGTTTACGAGGGGGCTCGATCTGTTCTTCTTCGAGGACCTTAGGATTTTGTAAGGTTTCATTTCCGCCTCAGCAATTAGTTCCTGTTCTACAAGGAGGTCGTATGTTAATTTCTTTTCCTTCAGTAGGCATTTGTATTTCCCACGCTCTACGGCGTACTCTGTCAGTGCATCACCTCCGTGTTCCCTAGCAGCATGGAGGAGTTGTAGTGTCCTTTGCCTCATTACGTAACAATCTTCGTCGAACCATGGCTTCGCGGTGCGTTTCGATCTGTGCAGTTCTCTGGTGGAGTGAGTGATTATGTCATTCAGAGCAGCAGTTGCCTCGTCTAAGTTCCCCTGCCTCATCATGTCCACTATTTTTGGTAGCTCTGCTTTGTTTGTTTCCCATCTTTCTTCGTCTATGTATCTTGAAATTGACGGTTTGAAATATGTGCCTAATGGTTCTTGTGTTCCTGCACTGGCATGGAATTTTGTTATAACAGGGAGGTGTATCAGTTAAAATGTAACTACGAACTACACATTAAGGTTAATTTAATGGGAAACTCAGAGGCCCAACTAGAAACAACTTGGCAACATTGTAGACAGGTGGCTCGAAGAGCCACACCTTTTTATATATCTGTAATATATGTGCTCATGTATTTAAACCAATAAGAAATAAATGTATCCCTTCTCCTGTAGCGATCTGATGATCGAAAGAATACTGAGGTTTTCAATATGTACAAAATTGAGACGCGTGCAGTAACAGAAGTCTCCCAACTAGCCAAGGGAGAACATAAAAAGTTTCATTGTAATCGGGAGAAGCCTCCCAGATATCTAAGGGGAAAACATAGATTAAATTACATTGCGGATATTTATCCATAACTTTTATATTATTATTTTAATAATAATAATAATTCTTCAGTATTCTAATGCAAAATCAGATTGCTAACACAACGTACAATCAAATGTTTTTCATTGAATACGATTTAAATAAATCGAGTGATTTATAAACTACAATTATTGAAAATACTATTGCTGCCCGTACAGTTCCTTCGTTATTCCCTGAGATAAGTTTTCCTGATCGCTCATCGAACCCAACCTGACTAGACCGCGTGCATAAAATTCCCACTTTACGGGGATTCTTTCTAATCAATCCTTGTATTAAACCCACATCCTGTGATAATCCATCACACTTTTATCCACCCCTAATTAACACTTTTTGTTCCAGAATATGGCAAGATATAAATTGGCATGGAACAGGATTGTTGAGTAGGCCAACATTTTCAGTTTTAAGTTGTCGCGCCTTAGGATAAAGATGATGATGAGTGTATAGTCAATAACTGTCTACACGATTATTGATAAAGTGAGTTAATTTTCAAGTAAAACAAAAGGGTTATAATTTATAGGGTTACAATCCACCCCACGAAGAAACATTTCGTCCAAATCTCATGAAAAAATTCAACGTTTAGGAAATAACTGCTCAATACTTCAGGTAGTCGAAAATACGGTATAGAAATGGAGCTCAAATTTGGCCCACACTCGTCAGACAAACAAGTATATGCAGTAACCTACTCCTTGTAGGTAGTTTTATATACACCATGCTACAAGTGCCTTATAAGGAGAGAAACCTGTCGAGAGAGGATTTGTAACTTTTGATAAGACAGATACGAATTTGACTCTACCAGGAAACAGATGATTAATTATATCAGAGCCAGAGACACATCCGGGAAACAGGAAACACACTCTTCATTAAATTGTTCTTATTAAAAGAGGTAAAAATTAATGTGGATAATGTTTTTGATTGTCAGATGATGTTTGAAGATCATTTTGCCGAATTGCCCGTACACTAATTCACTGGCGTTATCGAACCGATAAATTCATGGCTACACAAATATATTATCTACAGTCATTTTATTCTGAGCTACTGTTTTCCAATCATGCCCTATAATTCAAATAAAGGTTAATATTATTCTCCCACCTCATTTCTTGCCTACCTACTGCACGCATTACTTAGAGTTTTCCAACAAGGAGTTTCTGCCCCTTTTCAATTTCCCAATCTGTCACATGTCCTCCCCATTGCGTCTATGATAATTAACTATTCTTATTAATCAACTTTTATAAGATTCATGATGTGTTCCGTTGAGGTTTATTCAAAATTAATATAAAATTATAGAATATTTACCTGAAAGGTCCGTCTCCTCAACTTAATTAATCATTTAACTGTAGCGCTTTCGGGACTTGTCCCATCATCGGCAGGATTCAAAACTGTGAAACAGTGAAACACCAGTTTTGAATCCTGCCGATGATGGGACAAGTCCCGAAAGCGCTACAGTCAAATGATTAATTAAGTTGAGGAGACGGACCTTTCAGGTGAATATTCTATAATTTTATATTAATATTCTTTTTAAGATTATATCTGGTTTCTGGTAAAAATAATGCAGCTTACTGTTAGCTAATTTTCTCCATTAAACAGTATCTTCGTCTCTCATTGGTTCAAACAATTCTCTAAGATCATTATTTTATTTTATTTTATTAAATTAAGAGTCTATAATTCACATCCATTATATGTATACATGGAAGAATAACAATTTCATAGTTTTTTTACTGTAACTCTATTTTAGAGAAGACAAAAATCCTTAAAATGCGTAATAGCATGCGTTTCCAGAATTGAGCCTCTGTTTAAATTACTTCTACATCTAATTAGAGTTTGTAATTAATTATTGTTCCTGGGTATTTGAATTGAACCATCTCTTCAAACTTTCCCTTATTTGTTAATAACTGTCCGTTTAAATTATATAACGCATTTCTCTGTGTGTCCATATATTTGGTTGTACTGAAATTTACTTTAACCCCAAATAATGAATGTTACTTAATAGAATATGCATGTTAACCATCAGTATCTCCACCCTAACTCCCAATATTACTACATCATCATCATATATTAAGAGCTTGTTATTTTACTTGAGCGTAGGCCTATGCCTTCTTTATCCTCTAAAGATGTGATGGCAGGCTCTAGTACAAAACTGAAGAAATTGAGGAGATAGAATAACATCCTCACCCACGAAACCTGTCCCGCCCGCGTATCTAACCCGGCCAGCTTCGTATGAGACAGCGACGTTGCTCCAAGACCACAACGTTGGACATATTTAACAACTTCGTCCTTGGAAACTGATCAATAAAACTCTTGTCATTTTATGAAAGTTTTCTATCTTCACACACTCTCCCCTCTATCGCGATTTCCAAAAGTCAATTTATTCGATCTGAATATATTTTGTATGGAAAAATTAAATTAAATATTAAAATTAATGCGGTACGTTTACAATACGCACCTACTTTTGGTAATCACCACCACCGCCACCACAATTATTATTATTATTATTATTATTATTATTATTATTATTATTATTATTATTATTACTTTGAATGACCCCGTTGGGTTTTACCCAATGACACAAAATAGAATAACTAACTCACTGGCACTATCGAACCCATAGGTTCATGGCCGCGCGGACATACCTCTCCATACATCCCCATCCTGAGCCAATGTTTTCCAATCAACCCCTGTAAAATCTACTTCCCTCAAATCACAGTTAATATTGTTCTCCCACCTCATTATTTGTCTACAAACTGGGCGTTTTCCCTCTTGTTTTCATACAAGAAGCTTCCATTCACGTTTTTTCATTCCCCATTCGTGCCACATATCCTGCCCATCGCAGTCTACGAGACTTAATTGTTCTTATTAGATATGGCTTCCTACAAAAACCATGTAATTCACTGTTATGCAGTCTTCTCCATTCACCTGTCTTTGGTCTAAAATTTTTCCTAAGAACTTTATTCTCAAATACTCGTAATCTCCTTTCCTCCCTTAAAGTATGAGTCCATGTTTCGCATCCCTATAATCACAAAATAAAATAGCATTAATAAATTAACTTAATTGATGAAATTGAAATTGAAATGTATAATCCATAGGCCTTTATAAAAAAGTTATGCCTTAGATTAAATATCAAATACTATATTATTCACGTAAAATGGTGACTATGCATTTCATTATAACATTGAACATTTGTGTTACTACTGATCTTTTTATTTTACAAGATCCTCGTCATTAGATTCACGGTAAATCACGCATCAGAGAGAACATCGGTCACAGAAACTTTGTTGAAGATACTATTATTGTGAACTCATAAAATTCCTTTCTACTTGAGTAACATCCTCAGGTTGTGTTTTGGAGGATTCAACGAATAGTTGAGTCTGTTACTAATACAGATTATTTATTAAGCGGATAGGATTATACTTATTTAATTTTAAAACGTGAAATTTACAAAGAGAAGATATTGTATGTCTGTAACAGAAGTATTTCTAATAAACTTCTCTACTAATTAGCTTGTAGCGAATCACATGGTAATGAAAACAGTATCACTGGTGTGCGGTATATTGAATCAGGCATTTCAGTTCGTGTGTTGAATTTCCATTCTAGTATAAATTGATATTTCCAATTCACGATTCAGAAATCAAAAGAAATTAAAATGTAAACTTGCTGGAGCAGAAGGGGAATAATTAACAGCAAATTGATTAGAGCGAACAGCGAGAGCTGGGAATACAGAAATCCTTACTTACTTTACTATGCATTATGTAAAATTTGGCTACTCTTTACAGAAATGAACATCGAGATAAAAAAACTTCGCTTGTATTGGATATACTTTTATAACAGAAATAAATTAGGGTTTTCAGATTATTTCAACTCATGTTTTAAATTTAAAACAAAGTACATAATTTATAAGCATTTAATAACACATTTTAATTAAAATATTATATTTTATTTATTTGTATACAAATACAAGGGACTTGACAGAAGTCATTGCCCATAATTGTGAGTAAACAAATAACTGATAACAGTAAATTAATTCAATAAAACATGATAAGAAAATATAAACTTTGGCACTTGTTTCCCAGTATCTATTCTTCAGCGTAGCAGAGTAAGGTTTCTGAAACTGTAGTAGGTGGTTTCAGTCCATGTTAGTGTTTATGGAGCAATAATGGGCAGTGAGGACTTCTGTAAATTCCAATTCGATGAAAGTGAACTGCAAGACAATCGCGTTCTGTTTAGTCAAAATATGCTACCGTTTTCTTTCGACATGCATCTGGTGTAATATGGATTGTGTTTTTGCATAGTTGTTCTTGTATTCGGATCTGAAGACTGATTCAGAATGCATTTTTTTATCGTTTGTTTGATATAGGCCTAAATGGTTCTAAAATACTTGATATTCTCGTTTGGCGATCTTAGGTTCAAACGCCGTCTCATCCAAACGAACTCATATGTTTTCCTAGTTTTCAGTTGCCAAATAAATACTGGGTTGCAAATGTATCGCCAGGTTCCACTTCATCTTTATCACTAGTTTGTAATATCACTAAGGGAATTAAATCAGCGAACTGCAGAATACGCCAGTAGGAACTGACTATTTCAAACAATTAAAGATGCCAGACGTGACAATACACTGGGGTTCTACGTATCCACAAATACGGATGAAATTTAAATGTTCTTTATTTGTTCGTTTATGAGAAAAATGAATAACTTATATTCGTGTACGGTGTTACAACACTTAGTGAAATATGCAATCTTAGCGTTATGATTCTGTTTCTTCTTCTTCCGGATTCCAATTTTGGATTTAAATCCCATTCTGGGACAACATATGGATCTATTAAGTCCTTACGCGGTGCGACTTTCCTACGTCTCTGTGTTCACTGGATTGTTGTTGAGGATTTTGAAAGGTAAACGATGGGGTGTCATCCGTTGAACATATTATTGTTTCTATTGTTAGTATTTACCTATGAATGTGATCTGTCATTTATGTAATTTTTGTTTGTTTTGGACCTTCATTTCTTGCCTTATTAATTAATATATTATTTTTTTAAATCTAGAATGACTAGCTAATCTTCTTAAATAGTCAATGTTCTTGAGAGTACATTTAATCTGATATTCCATTCAGTTGCCAAGTATCAGCTGTATATGTTAAAAATTAAAAATATCCTCAAGTGGTGTCCAACTCAGAGTCGGATCGAGGAATGAGATGAGATGAAGCCCCTACATTTATAGAGCTCTATGAACGACAAGGGTGTCGGTCGGCCACTCCTGACGCACGTCACAGGGGCGGAAAAATGAAAATAAACAAATGGATGAGATTAGTATGGAGAAATGGTGGATTGAAATTTGTGGCAGGGGAAACGGGAGCAATTCCGAGAAGAACCTGTCCCAAAACGAAACACATCGAGTAAGAGAGACTCGATCTCGGGACCCGAGCGGCGAAAAGCGAGCGTCTAACCGCTTGCGCTACGGAGCCGCTTCTTTTGATACGTAAACATATTTTTTCATTTTGTTATTTTTATTCTACATTATCCATTTTTTATTGTCGTTCCTTCCTATCATAATTAATTGAAATATATCATTCTCTTAGAAACTAGTTTTGTTAATTTTAACAACTAAATGTGTATATTCGTCACAGATTTTAGCACAATCATAATTATATATTTCCAAAAATATTATCTCTTGATTAACTTCACAAATAGTATGTGTTTTAATGATATATCATCATCTTCATAATTATGAACTCCTTTATATTGTTTGAACCCGTTCCTATGAGATCTGATGATGTGGTTGGTCGGTCCATCTTAATTTTGGTCTTCCTCTATATCGAAGTTCTATAGGTTGATGCTACAATACTAAATTAGGAAAGTAAGATGGGTCCATTATTTTTACATCTTGTAACCAAGTGCTTCAATAATTTGTATTTATTCAACTTTATTTTCAATTTTAATTTATCACATATATCTATTTTTATTTTCTTGTCCATTTTTGTCAAACCTAGGAGTGTACGTAACAATCTCAACTAAGCCACTTGCAATTATTATTTGAGTTTAGAATATAGTATACAATTTTCGCTACACTATTTGAGCCCTGATTTTACAGCTACATTGAGTAATCATAATTTGGTTGTTGGTGACATCTCAATTAATTATTTTCCCCATTTATTTTTTCCTATAAAATTGCTTCGTGCTTTACTCCTTACGTTTTAAAGAATTGTATTTGCTTGTTTCATTTATTTTGTATTTTGATAGCATCCGATATTCTCCGGTGTAATGGAAGAAAAATTCTAAACTTCTATAATTAAATTACTGTATAAATATGCCTTGTACACGGGTTGTCATAATAGTTTTATGTTTCTCAAAATGTTTTAACTGCTAAAATAATAATGTTTTTGCTTCACTTGCGAAAGAACGAGTAAATGAAAATCTTGTTTTTCTTATAATTGAGTTTTCCATTATTACATACATACATACATACATACATACATACATACATACATACATACATACATACATACATGTATGCCTACAGATATTCTGAGAAGATATGTCAGCAGAATAAGAAGGTTCAAGAAATAAGAATGAGAAAACATCTAAATATAGATATAGGTCGTGTTATTAATATTTAAAGGTGGGAAAAATTCATTCAAGTACATTTGATGTTAAAATGTGTAATATGTAAAGCACGTGAGAGAGAGAGGGAGCCTATAATAAGATTCTTTTCACGTTAACAATGACTCTAGATAGAAATATGAGAGCGTTAGTTATTTAACATTGGTCAGTTAGAGTGATTATTAAAAAAACCTCCATCGCCTAATGAGAACTAATAATGGTCTATATACGTAAAGCATATAATTACATTTGTTTTACATCTTCAAAAAGAATTACCTCTTCAATATTTTTCTTTTGTTCAGAGAACAGGTACATAGTTACGTAATTCATAGAACGTTATGTAACTCTTTGATTTAAAAGAAAACATTTTCCCTCATTTCTCTGTTACACAATCATTTAAATTCTCAATTGATCGTTTAGGTATTCTATAACTAACAGTCACGTGCATAGCATATTTTCTGCAGCTAATTGTTTGTCTGAGAATCCTGTATAACCCCTGTAAAGTATTATCAATCTCTCATAAATATCCTTCTCCTCCTCCGCAAATCATGTCCAACTCAGGGCCGGGTTTAAGGATGAAACCCCCTTTCATTGGAGAATTGTGATTAATAAGGATGCTGGACGATGCACCATCACAGAGGCGGATGAAATGAAATGAAACGAAATTAATAAGATGTGTGTGGAAAAAATATGAATGAAATTTAAGCAAGAAATGCGGAAGAAGCTCTTACAAAAATCTGCCCGGAATCAGTTTCATTCACCATGAAATCCACATAGAGTTAACGAGACGCGAACTAGATACCCCAGCGTAGAGGGATGAGCGTCTAATTGCTTGCGTCATGGAGAAATCTATTGCACACACACGCACACACACAAATATATTATATAAAATATTATTATTCTTAATTATATTAACGGTATTAAACAAACATAATCGTCATAATTAATGAATATTTGAATAACAACAACAACAACAACAACAACAATAATAATAATAATAATAATAATAATAATAATAATAATAATAATAATAATAATAATAGGGGATCAATCGAAATATCTGGTTTTAGAAGATGGGCACGGCAAAATGAAGGCAAGTGACGAATATATACAGTTAGGGACAAAAAATTGGTTCAATTGGAAACTATGGTGCTAACATTAATGACAGAATACATAAGGTTAAATCTGTAATATCAAACGTAAACGCTACTTTATTGGATCCTAATATAAGTTCTAAAACAAAAACAAACATTTTAAGTAAAATAATGAGTATAATGTTATGCGGTGTAGAAACGTGGGAATTCAAATCCAGAACATCAAGTAAATTGAATTCTGCAGAATTTGATTTTTGGAGGCGAGATTTTCGAGATGAGGTAAAATAAAAGCAATGTAATTATACGAAAGAATAATGTTCAAAATTCAATTGTGGATTTCTTAAAAAAAAAACCAAATCGTTAAGGTTGTGTCAGAAGAACGACTGAAGACAGATTCCTTAGAAGAATACTACTATGGGTGCCACTTGGTAGAAGAAGACGGCGGCCAAAAATAACGTTCATTGGTGGTCATTTGAGCAGCATGAGCGAAAAAGTTTGGACCACAGAGATTGGAATGACAGAGAGATGTAGAGAATAATTGCTAAATAAATAAATAAATAATAGTATGTAACTCCGTAACTAACTCACTGATATTATGTAGCTAGTCTGGACGTAGGCTATATGGCCGTTAGGAAATAGCTCTCCGTAAAAGATTAAATAGACTTAACGGTTTAAACTGAACAGCATTTGATGAATGAATGGTAAATACAATTAGTTATAATAATAATAATAATAACAATAATAATTATTATTATTATTATAATAATAATAATAATAATAATAATGGTTTTTCAGCGAGGCACATAAATATAATATAGGCCTACACAAATAGCTGTCGCCGCCCGTTCATTCAAGATTTAATTTTTCTCTATAATCGTCTCACTTTGATTGTTGTCCGTTTATATAAAAGCGGGTGTCGCGCGACAATGCTTGACAATGATTAACGTGCGGAAGTATTATAGTGGCTGTAGTCGGCATCGTTTTATTTAATTATGTTTATGTAGGCCTATATATAACAGCTACGGGTAAACAAAGCGAGCCGCAGAACAACCATGATAGTGAGGCGATAATAGCAACGTCTCGCTCGCTTAACTTACAAAACACGAACACAAGTTACTTCAGTTATGGATATGGGTTTGCATCATATAGGCCTAGATGTTTATGATGAAAGTTAAAAATTAAATTGTATTACCTGTTGGTAGGTGCCGTCGTCCTCAACTTTGTTAATATATTGTAGCTATATACAATTAACTGGAGCGCTTTCGGATATTACCTTCCATCTTCTGCTGATTGAGTTTCCGCTACTTGTTGTTGTTGTGTACGGTTATGTATGCTCCAACTGTTTGTAGCAGCAACTGACTTGTTTTTGACGATCTCGTATAATGGGTTTGACTGGGGTGCGTTCTCATTAAGAAGTGAGGTGTTGTTTGTTTCCTTTATAATTTCGACGTCTTCAAATATATTTATCCTAGCTGGAATGTTTTCTCGGTGGATTATCGTGAGAGTGTTTTCAATTATTGTGTTCATTTGATGACCTGCGTTAATGAGATGTTTAGCATAGCTTGATTTATCACCTGCGTGTATGAAATCTTTTAGGTGTTCTTTATATCTTGTATTGAAATTTCTGCTTGTCCTGCCAATATAAAATGTATTACAATCTTTACATGTTAGTTTGTAGACTCCCTTGTTGTTAAATTTGTTTTGTTCTTCTACACCATTGTATATTATATTGTTTAATTTGTTTCTTGTTTTATAAGCTATGTTAATGCTTTTATTTATCTTTTTCAAAGTTCTGGCTAGTTTTGTGGTTTCATTTCCTGGGTATGTTAATGTTACTCATGTTTTGTTATTGTTAGATGTTTAATGCAGTCCAGTTCACAATGTTTTATATACATCTGTGTAACTTATTTTAGCGTTCTTCATGACATATCTGCCGAAAGGAACTTCGTAAGCAATTTCCGGATTCACCACCTCTTAGTTAGAAAAACTACAATTTATGGTACAGTATAAAAATATCTTACAACTGGTACATTTTGGACGTAATATCGAGAAGGAAAATAATGTGTTAACAGAAGAAAGACGATGAGATATTGGGAAGAGATAAAGTCATGGATTCAATGAAAGGAAATCCTATAGATTTTTCATCGTCAGATTTAAATCCTCATGATTTCAGTTTACTCGGTAAAGTTAAAAACAAAATGTGCAGAAAAATTCTCGTATTAAGAATTATACCCGAAAATAAATTCGATACATTTCGAGACAAGAGCTCCAAAATGTGGCATGAAATCTTTTTAGATAATGCCAAGCACACATTAGAGCAGATTGAGAACATTTCGAGCATCGTTAGTAAATGTTAGGTAAATCTCTCTGCTGCCTTTTGTCCGCCGAAGATTCGCATATTTTCCGGCCTCCCATGGAGTACTTTAAGTAGATGTGCCGCGAGATGGTCGAGGCCAGTATCGCCTTCTTCTAAACTTCTCATAACGCAGAAAGTAATGTTTCAAACTGTCCAACTACTGACTTTACTTAACGTAACTGGATAATATTAAATAGGTCTAAATTATTACAGATTGATTATAGGCAAGACATTTGAAATAAGGAGCCCTTAGTCCCGAAAGAAACGAACGGAGATATTGATGATACATTCGTAGACATTATATGCGAATAAATCATTTTGAAAGCAAAATAGATTGAATGTTACTCTCGGTTAAAATACTGAATATATTATGCGCTCCAGCGCACTTCACACGCACACGCACATACACACACATACAGAGACACACCCACGCACGCACACATCCGTGCGCGCTCGCGAACACACAGTTATAAATAATTATTAAATAAATAATAACAATAATAATGATTTATATATACGGCATATTTTTATGTAATTTGTCGAAGTCTCAAATTTCTAAATGTTCCAGGATTTATTTCGAATTAATAAAAATAATAAAATAAATCCTCCACTTGTATACCGTGTAATATCAGGTCGAAAGATAAGAAACTCTTATTTTTTTTAAAGTCGGTGATATACATGGATAGCGGCTGACAAGAGTTGTAGCACTATCATAAAGTCAGATGAAATGGAACGAAATGGATGATATGAGTGCGAATAAAATATTTTTAAAACTTGTTACAAACAATGGTTAAATTAATTACATAAAAAAGTTGTAAAAAGTACCTGAAGTCCAATCGTCGTCAACAAGGCCCTACCGAAAATTGTCCACCATCACGAATTAAGAACTGCATTTTAACTGCTGCTGATGAAAAATGTTCCGAAAGACCTTCAACGTTTAACTAAAATTTGACTTAGTTGGGGACAACTGAGATCATAGGAACATATTTAATTATTTTAACCTTATATGAGATTGTAGAATTGGTTGACTGAAGTTTCTGGCTCCGAATCATCTAACAAGAATTCGAGACAAAGTGACTGAGACTCGAACTCCTGACCATAAGTAGAAGGCGAGTAACTAACCACTGATATGCCTTAATTTAAATGTTATTTTAAAAAAGGAGACAATAAAATATTCATCTTATATACACGTAAAACAGAAACATTTTTTTACTAGATAAGATTTTAGATAATATTATTTGGCATTTTTTAAACTTAAATTTTAAGATTCAGGCTTATATTATAGTAAAAAATATTAAAATCTGACAGAAAGCCAAATCATATTTATCATGGATTTTTTTTTATTTTAGTGCTGCATGAAAAGTAACATACCATTTACATTACAGCCAAGTATTACTCTCCTCTATATTGAACGGGACTATATTTCTGGATCGGAGTGGAGTATACTCTTTCACGTGTGTTTAGATTACTGAAAATCGAAATGGTCATTTTGTCTGGAGTACAGGAGGCAAGTGTGTTGAGAAGCTTAGTGGAAAATAAACTGATGCATCCCTATATTGAATCACATTTCTGTGTAAAACCAGGCCTAGCAGATTCTACATAAAAACAAACGCTACAGGTTACATACTATATGAAGTAGTGAGAGAAGTGATCCGGCTCAGTAATGTCCAATTACAATACAACTGTGTAATACGTTAAGGGAGTAACAATAATTTCAGTTTTGATACACGTATTAGAGATATCGGTGGAATTATAGAGTGTGTATGTTTTTAAGTTTGTTTCTCTTGTTTTCTAACATCGACAATGCTGTATGGTGTTTTAATTAATTTATTGTGTAACTGTCTATGTCTTTGCAGCACCTAACTATACATGGTCCCGTCTTGACGTTGTGTTTCTATTGGCCTCGTCCCACTCCATGCAAGTGCGTAGTTAGATCATCCTCTACTTTAAAGTTTGGGTTAAAGATCCGCCTAGACGTGGTTATAATAATGTTATTTTAATAATTCAGGACGTGAAGAACCCCAATTATTAATATTCATCTTTGTCGATGACGTTAAATTATATAATGCAGCAAATATTATAATTATATAATTCCCTAAATCACAAAATTGTGATATTTTAAAAGAAGCTAATCAGTCATGGATGTTACTGACTGCCTCAAGCCCTCTAATTACAAATAAATAAACAAACAACTCAACCTTTGAAAAATGTCAAGTTGACTTCGCCTACGCCAGCCAACTCTTAACCATATGAATTCTGGAAACAATGTGACGCATCCACTGCAACTCTCATCATTCACCTCAATCTCCAACACTCTGTTTCCTACATGCGATTATGTACAGATCTGCTTAAAAATATTTTTTCTGATATTATCTTCCTACGTAAGTCTAGATCGTCTTAATTATCTGCCCTCCGAGGATTCACCATTAAACAAATAAAACATAGCTGGTGTCACATGTTCGAAATCATGACTTTCTTATCGCAATATTATTTTATTCAAACCCCAGGTTGTTATTTCGATATTTCTGGCGTTCTTTCTTGGAATTGGCTTAATTGTAATCTATTTTTGAAGTTGGGGTGGCTGAAAGGCTGAGTTACGTTACCCCGATGATATGATGGATGATAAATTATAATGAAGCGCCAGGAGAATTCTTAACCTAAATTCCAGACCATTAGCAACCACATGAATATTTCGTATGGTTTGACCGGACATCGAACCCGGGACCTCACATGAACAGTATATCTTAGCGTAATAATCTTTACAACATTTAGAGAAAAATATAGAATTTAAATTTCCACATTGTAAAAACTTACTCTATTCTCATCACTTGCGAATCGAATATTCCTCACAAGATCTTATTTTTCAATAAATTTTAGCTTGTTCTGTTTAACTTTATCATACTTACTTCATAGAGTCCACAACTATGAAAAATGGAGCACGATACGCTAAATGAACGTAACGCTTTAATTTAAAAATATGAACAAATTTTAATAATATTGTACATAATCTGCCTAGGTTGACTATGCAGTACTTGCCTCACCTCAGGCAGCATGATAGCTGAAAAAATGCCAGCATGTACACGACTAAACTAGTTCTATCGTAGAGAGAAACTGTAGTACCCGTGACAATAGTAATCGTTGTTCCGAAATAAACCGATTATATTCTGGCGTTTGCACACTAATATATTCATAGTGATATTTACAAACTAACGAAGACTACTTGTTCATGCATTACACACATGGGAAAGCTGCTTACAATATTAAATTTAAATAGAGGTAAAAATTTACGTTTATGTTTTTAAACAGTATTATTTACAAAAAAATCACAAAAATACACGATTCGAATATTTAACGTTGTTTATTTTATTTTTTGTTCCGCATAACCACAAGGCGTTTCTCCACATTTTCAACTGAATGTTTTCGTATGCCACTCAATGTATATATCTCAAATCATTTTTATATCTACATTGCAGTGAATATATTCGACAATCTGGTAACGGTACAAAATCCATGTTATAAAATTATATTAGCAGCAAGAATTTAATTTACAAGAAACAATTACTTATAAAACAGATTCTACTGCAATTACAGAAAACAAAACAATGAAACTATATTTTATTAAAATAAATACGAAAGTGAAAAGGCCAGAATAACATTAAATCAAATAAAAATAAATATAAAAAGAAGGCGATATAAAACTTTCCCATAAGTAATTGATTTAAATTTATATCATGTCTGTATGGTATTTTTCTCACTCCCACCTATTCAAATAGGCACTTTGTTACAAATTGGGGCTTTCTTAATAAAAATTCGGCGGATAAGCCGGCAAATAATTATAACAATTGATTAGGTTAGAAAGACTGAAAGTGATATTTTGTAGACGAGCTGGGAAACAAACTCATGAAACATTTTCAGTTTTTTAATTTTCAGTATTTTATTTCATATATCACGTTACATTAATTTGAAATAAACATTGAAATATAAGAACTCAAAAACGGAAAGTGTTCACATTATTGACATATGCCCATTATTAACATCTGGACAGGTCCGAATTTGTCATCATTTAAAATCTGATAAAATAATTTGCAAGTCCTAAATGTCAATTTTTGTTTTTCGCTGCGTACGTTTTACTGTATATCTTCAGTTGCTGACGGTAAATAAGTTCTATGTAAACAAAGAGAAACTGTCCTTACATTCTCCGTTCCGCAACTTCACTTGTTGTTTAGTTACTGATTACATTTACATGTTTTATTCATATTTTGGAGAAATTTGTGTCCGTTTTGTGAATATTATGACACATACACACTGATGAAATATTTGTCTGAAATTTTATAAGAACTTTGAATAGTAAACGTAGCATAACGTAAGTGTCCAGCGGTTAACACATTTGCTTCTAATTTTGCGTTTCAATGGTTAAAATCCGGACTGGCTCGAGTACATTTTCTTTCAGAAGGGAAGTGGTAGGTTACATCAGGTAAATTACTTCGATTATGAAATAAGATACATGTGAGTAAAACGTAAGCGTCATTTCACGCCCAGTCTTTACATTACTTCTTACTTATCGTGATAATGCGAAATAAACAATTAATTCTTTCTTGTAGAATTTATTCTTCTTTTCAATTATATTTACAGCTTGCTGCAATTACACATTTGAAAATGTGTATTATGTAGGTTTCAATTAATTCGTCTTGATTGTAAATTATACATATCAAATTACTGAATACTAGATTGTATTGCATCACCATGTCTCAGGGTAAGTTAGAGCGGAAAACAAGAAATAAAATATGTGCGGACTGTGGGTTGTTTCCTCTCTGTCCGCACTGCCAGAACACTTGGTACGCGCCATTACCGAATTCCATTTTGTAATAAAGGACGATGCTCAAGTTGTTTGCCAAACAATGAATAATAAACTAATAGAAAATAACACAAATACAGTTAGCCCTGTTAGATCTACACATATTCGATCCCAATATTAGTGAATATTGTCGGATGACATTTCTAGACTGTGGTTCCATTAGAAGAGATGGTTAAAGCTGCCCGTTTTCTTCTTCCAAAGACGTATGATATATTAGATAATAAATTTATTTTAAATCCAATCCAGCCTTTCCTTTCAGATGAATCAGTAATAATAATTTATACTTGGACCATGTCATAAATGAATGGCAAGAACAAATTAATGTAAACAGCGTATTGACAACTCTGCTTTTTGGAGACGATCAAGTAATAATCACAGCATCAGAAAATGTTTTACAAGAATTCCTTTATAGTTTAAGTAATATCTCTCTAAAATACAATTTAAGAATATCTACATCCAAAACAAAAATATTAGCTCTAAAAGGAAAATGTGCAATAAGAACAAAAATAGTGATAAACAATGTAATTATAGACCAAGTTCAGAATTTTAATTATTTGGGTTGTCATTTAGATAATCACAGAAATTTAGATAAACACACTAAAATACAACGATTCAATTATCTATGTGGCACAAGTAAACGTACTTTATTGAATAAAACTAGAAAATAAACTATTTAAAAATTTTACAAAATATCGGCAGTTCCATGTCTTATCTATGGACGTGAAACCTGGACATGAACACAGGCAGATAGTAATCAAATAGAAGCTGCAGAAATGAAGATTTTGAGAGCAATGGCAGGATACCAAAGCACCGATAAAAGAAAACGAAGATATAAGAATAGAACTTAATATATTTAATCTCTGTGAAAGAATAAAGTACTATCAAAATGCTTACTTTCAGCGCGTATTACGAATGAATGAACAGCGCATACCAAGAAGAATGTATAATTATAAACAAAAATCGGAGAAGATTGTTGGGAAGACTATTGAAGAGATGGAAGGACCAATTTTACCTATAATGAGATCGGAACAGGCCATTGGGCTTAATCCTTGTTGATAATGATGATGATTAATTTATTTGAAAATAAGTTTTTAATACAGGACTTCTTGTCACATCATAATACATTATAATTATTAACTCTTTTACTTAAAAAAAGTTGTACTGCTTATATTTATATATGCGCAAATGAGAAATTGTGACATCGACTGCATTGTTTTAATATAAGCCGAAGAACCGTTAGCAGCTTTCATTTGAAATTTATAATTCCTTAAATAGAAGTCATGTTCACTTCTTACTTACTTACTCACTGGCACTATCGAACCCGTAGGTTCATGGCCGCGCGGACATAAGCTCTCCATACATCCCTATCCTGAGCTAATGATTTCCAATCATTCCCTGTATAATCTACTTCCCTCAAATCATAGTTAATGTTATTCTCCCACCTCATTCTTGGTCTACCAATTGGGCGTTTTCCCTCTGGCTTTCCTACAAGAAGTTTCCATGCACTTCTTTCATTCCCCATACGTGCAACATGTCCTGCCCATCGCAGTCTACAAGACTTGACTGTTCTTATTATATCTGGCTTCCTATAAAGACCATGTAGTTCATTGTTATGAAGTCTTCTCCATTCAACTGTCTGTTCATCTCTCTTTGGTCCAAAAATTTTCCTAAGAACTTTATTCTCAAATACTCGTAATCTCCTTTCCTCCCTTAAAGTAAGAGTCCATGTTTCACATCCATATAATATAACTGGTAGAATAATAGTTTTTTATATTTTCAGCTTAACGTTTGTTGAAAGGAGTTGGGACATCAAAAGTCTCTGCAATGCATATCATGCATTTCCAGAATTGAGCCTATGTTTAATTTCTTTGTGCATCCCATTCCTATTTGTGATTATTGTTCCTAGGTATTTGAATTCAGCCACTTCCTCAACATTTCCCTCATTTTTCCATGTTCACTTGTATTGAAACTTATTACCAGTTTGAAGTAGCTTTCGATTTAAAAAATGGAGTTACAATACATTAGAAAATAATAATAATAATAATAATAATAATATATTAAAATATATATTATATTATACTCTGTCCAGCCTAAGAAACACATTTGAGGAAAATAAATGAACGGGCAATCCACGAAGCACGTGACTACTGCGATTCGTTTATGACCAAAGCCCAGTTCAGCGGAAGCGAAAAAAATAGATTATGTACTCTATTAATATAATTACGTATGTACTGCTATATATGTAACTATAGTTGATCAGAATACAGTATACACCTACATATTTCTTCGAAGATCGGGGACTAACTAAAATTCGCATCTGTTTGAAACTGAATGGTTCTTGAGAGGAAGTTGAATGTCAGTTACAAATATGGCGACTATCGTATAGTTTACGGCAAATTAGCTCAGTGACAAAATGTGTGATAGAATTATAAAAAGCATTCTAAAGGAAAATTGTTAAAGAGTGATGGAAAACAGATGGAGTTAAACGTATTTTGTAAGTTATAGAACATAATCCTAACACTGTAGTGAACGACATACCGCAGTTAAATTAAGTGCAAAATATAAAAGTGATTCGTAAAGTAGGGTTGTACATATTCGCAGGGAATGAAAATATATTGGTAATATAAAAACGCCCAACAAAAAGAGGAAAATGCCTAAACGTGTTTTCAGATAGGAAGTTGATTTTGTGAAATGTCAGTAACTGTAAGCTTAAAGGGTTTTTTTATTTTATTACGGAGCGATTCCATGAAAATATCATACCGAGGTAAAAATTTTGAAACTGACGCAGGAATAATTCTCTTGATGTAATATATATCTGTAAATATCAAATTTTATAATTCTATAAGAAAATATCTCAAATGTGCATTATTTTAATCTAATAATAGCGGTAGAACTTGTCATATTCCAAACCTGTAAAAATACGCAAAATTTTACCAATTTCTTTTTTAATGATTTGGTCTATGAATTCGTTTTATTTCACAAAATTGTTTGTTAAACCATACTTTGGTACTCCTTGGTCGTAAAATTAAACAATATTATTGGATTCTAATATTCTATATACCTTAAATGTGTCCTATAGTTGTTAAATGTAAGTTATGGTCAGTCAGTCACAGAAAACGGATAAAAATTACTGTACACAACATAATAATTGATGGATTAAAATTTCCTCTTGGATTCTACGTTATCGGTACACAACTAACAAAAAAGTATAGATGGCATTTCTTGTAAAGTCATTATTTTACCCGCTGGAGTCCCGTGACTGACTGATTTTTTGTCGCCTCACTTATATTGCTAATACGCATAACGCAGTCAGTTGCTTGCTGGACTCCGCTGTGTATTAACATAAACATGGTTTAGGAAATCTGGTAGACTGTTCGGCTCAACTGTTTTATAAAATAATTACTGGCCCTTCTTTTGTGACAATTTGAGCTAAAAGGCAGTCAGCGGAAGGATTTAAATGTAGAGTAATTACATGAAAATGTCATACCGACGTGAAAATTTTGAAATTGGCGCAGGAGTAATTTTTTCGATGAGATATTTTTTTGCAGATGAAATTTTCCGATTATAGAAGTTAATGTTTGAAATACGGATTATTTTGATCTAAATTAATAGTAGAACATGATGTATTCCGAAACCAGAAAAAAACATGCAAAATTAAACGAAATTTTGTTTTACGATTTCACTGTATAAATTTGTTTTGTTTTACCGACTCTTTTGTTATACCATATTTCGGTCCTTCCTGATCATAAATGTAACACTAATAATAGTAATATAATATTCTATATAATTAAAATGCGCCCTACAGTTATTAAGGGTAAGCTACAGTCAGTCACATAAAACATACTAAAATTATTGTACACAATACGATTATTGATGGATCCAAATTTCCTCTGGGATTCTACGTTATCGGTACATAACTAACAAAAAAGTATTAACGAAATTGTCTTGTAAAGTAATTACGTTAATTACATTTTATATTTTTATTAATGGCATTTAAATAATTTTTCATTATGCGATTCCTCAATATGTATGTTATTAAGTGAGTGGAATTAAAACATGTGCGCGGTTCTTATGTGTTATAAATGTATGTGTGGGTGTCCTTGAACTTGAAAGGTTCACACATTAGTTTGACCTTTGACATGACATGTGTGCCGTATTATCGGGGATTCACAGTGCGATGTTGCCACATTTTACTAGCGTTCACTTTGTGAAACAGAGCCATGCTTGTTAATTGCAAAAAACAGTTTTAAATCATATGAAGTTTCTTGTATAAAAAATACAATTGGCGTGGAGTATATGTGATTAAGTATGTATAATCTGTAATGTAAAATAAAATTATTATAGGGTGTACCGTTATTGGAAACCAACAGAGTGAAAATATGTATGACAACGCTGTACTATGTGCACCTGCTGCAAATAGTCAATCATAAAGTAAGATTTCGCGCGTTGTAAGAGATTTCTTTCGATTGTTTAGTTTAAAATAGAACTCATGTCAGCAATATAATTTGTAATCAGTTGCTTTGAAAGAATTATAACAGAATTTTCCATATTTAAATAAACATTTCAATAATTTGTATACTGTACTTTTTCGTAATTGTTTTTTTGTCTTTATAGCTGAGACGCGTGAAAGTTAATTTTAGTGTTCTGGAACGAACAATGCTAATTCCATATCGGCTTTTTTATTTATTTTAATGGTTCAGTCTATTAACAGCATGAGATAAATTTTAGTCAGTTAATAAAGTTAATAAAGATAATGTAATAAAATTATACTCATGAGAAGGCCCTATGTTGTTAAAAAGTTTAGATTTTCTTTATTTTGTGAAATATAAAATGATACTAGGCAACCAAGTTAAATAAATTACATTATTTATTTAATATTTTTACAGCATATCAAATTATACATTTCCTATACATGATAAAAGGAGTGAAGTTCTTTATTCATCTCCATATTGTCGCTTTTTATCTATTATCCATCCATAGTAATTCTGTCCGAGGGCAGGTCTTTCACTGCAATCATAGCATTTTCACGCTATGCTTGCAGCTTTACTAGGGAACTGTAGATGTGGTAGCTTCCCGTTGATTTCCATCCGGTGAAGGATCATGATAATGATGATGATAAGGATGATGATGACCATATGGTTTCGGGGACCGTTTGGGCCTTAAAGTTTTCTTGGCATTTATATTACAGGTGAGGAAAAACCCCGATAAAAACTTGACCCAGAAAAACTGTCCCGACCGGGGATCGAACCCGGGCCCGCTGCGTGACAAGGCAGCACGCTACCTCGAGACCACAGCGGTGGACTTATCTATTATAATTTCATATTATTTTAAATATTTGTATAATATTTGCAGCTCCAGAATATTGAAGTCTAAATAAAATTCAGATATGTCAGTCAGTCACAGAATGTAGTCAGTCAGTCACACATCATATATCAGGTTATAACTCTGGTCTTAATTGTGATTTTTGTTTCGTTTTTTATTGAGAATGTAACTTGAAATGTGTCCTCCAAACGGTATTTTGGAAAATTGAATTAGGAATCACACATCAGAGCATGATGCAGATGAACATTTTAAGCTGCATGATGAGTTGACATTTATGTCAGTCAGTCACACATACTTTGACAGATAATAAATACCACTGTTTTTCTTCAAAAGTCGTATATGTAAGTACAGTCTTAACCACACACTATTCCTCTATCATATCACGTAGATAACACCACTAATTTCAATCAATTGTAATATTTATGTAACCATTTTGCTGCAAAAGTGTATTTTAAATGTCAGTCAGTCACATATGGAATTGCTCTACTATAAGTATACTTGCATGGAAGCTTCTTGTAGGAAAACCAGAGGGAAAACGCCCTGTTGGTAGACCAAGAATGAGGTGGGAGAATAATATTAACTATGATTTGAGGGAAGTAGATTATACAGGGAATGATTGGAAAGGATTAGCTCAGGATAGGGATGTATAGAGAGCTCATACCCGCGCGGCCATGAACCTACGGGTTCGATAGTGCCAGTGAGTAAGTAAGTAATTAAGTAAGTAAGTAAGTAAGTAAGTAAGTAAGTAAGTACGTATATTTTAACTTAAATGTTTGATTTGAATTAATTTGTTTAATATTAACAATTATAATTTAATTAGTCTCGACATATTGTTTGTGATAATACACCTTGCAATATTAAAAATTTAAATTATTGTTGTGCATTAATTTATCGGCTTCTAACAAACAACCGACAAGTTCGCATGTACTTTTACACGTTCCGCGCGGCGTTATACATTCCGAAATTAAATGTCAAACTGTGTTTCTTAGGCTGAACAGAGAATTGTCAGTCATCCCTTCCATTCAATTACAACAATTGATATAATACATTCATATTACTATATGAGATAAGCTATATATACAGGGTGGACCGCTCGAATGGACCTAATTTCAATTGCTTGTTACTGGCAAACAGTTGAAGATAGAAACTTAAAACAACGTTCATAGTACAGAAAAACTCACCAAGTTTCGAATCCTGTCGGTAGATGGCACAAAGATACGTTTCTCGTTCTTAGATTTAATTGTTTGTGAAAATGGCGACTCCGCAGATGAAAGCGCAAGCTGTTTTGTGGTATGCGGAGTTTAAATCAATCATTAGAGTTCAAAGGGAGTTCCGGCGTGTGTTTAACCGTGATGCTCCAACTGCTAGAAGCATAAAGAAGTGGCGTGATACATTATTAGCTACAGGATCTGTGTTGAAGAAGCATGGTGGTGGTCGCAGAGCATCCGATGAAATGGTATGCAAATGTTCAAGCCGCATTTGAGCGAAGCCCCCGGAAGTCATTAAGAAGAGCTTCGCGGGAACTTCAAATACCAAAATCGACATTACAACGGATTGTCCACAAACGCCTCAAACTGCACGCATATAAAGTGCAGTTAGTGCAACGTCTGGAGCTGAATGACATGCCGAAACGAGTGGAATTCGCCAATACGATGCTGGACCGTCTCGGCGCTGATCCTGACTTCATGACCAAGATTTTCTTCTCGGACGAAGCCACTTTCCATTTGTCAGGCAAGGTAAACCGGCATAATGTGCGGATCTGGGGATCGGAGAATCCTCACGCTATTCAAGAGCATGTTCGTGATAGTCCGAAGATGAATGTTTGGTGCAGTTTGTCACATAATAAGGTCATTGGACCGTTTTTCTTCGCCGAGAAAACTGTTCGTGGTACCACATATCTTGACATGCTGGAGTAGTTCTTCTTTCCACAAATTGAACAACTGCAGCCTAACATCGTTTTCCAGCAAGATGGTGCTCCTCCCCACTGGTCCAATGAAGTTCGTACGACTTTGGACAACATTTTCCCTGGCCGTTGGATTGGTAGGGGAGGACCAATCGCGTGGCCCCCGAGATCTCCCGATTTAACACCACTGGATTTCTTTCTCTGGGGCTATGTCAAAGATAAAGTTTACACCACCCCAGTCAAAGACCTTCGTGATCTTCGTGAGCGCATCATAGAGGCTATTGAGAACATTCCAGAAGACATACTCCAACGTACTTGGCAAGAAATTGTTCATCGCTTTGATATCGTCACAGTGACTGCTGGGGCTCATATAGAGATGTGGTGATCTGGATATCAAAACTTGGTGAGTTTTTCTGTAATATGAACGTTGTTTTAAGTTTCTATCTTCAACCGTTTGCCAGTAACAAGCAATTGAAATTAGGTCCATTCGAGCGGTCCACCCTGTATGTGGAAAGAAAAATAAATGCCTGAATCAGGTTTTGAGCCCGAGTCTCTAAACTCTGTATGTTTAGCGCTCTAACCATCTGAGCCACTCAGGTACCCTAACACAAACATTTGTTTTTCTTATATACGTAGTATTCTCAATTTACACGAGATGTAGCATGATATCGTTCCAACTGCCATCTTGTGGCCGCCATAAGAGATAAGCGAATTTTAAAGAGAATATTTATTTTATTGCAGTAACGCTTGTATATTTAAATGTTATAACTATATTTTTGACATTTGGCAAATGGCTCAGATATTTATCTTTCTTTTCATATCATATTTGCCTTCGTTACTAAATGTCAAAAATATTGTTATAATTTCTAAATAAATAAATATATATATATATATATTAATTATTGTCTATACAGTACAATGATGTTAAAAGCGCCATGACACTACCATTTATTAATAAATGGAAATAATAGATAACATATAACCTATAATAATTTTAGAGAATGCTCACCAGAGCACATGAAGAAGATGAATTAAAAATTAATGATAATGGTTGCCGTTAGTTACATATTTATAATATTTATTATACTTTTATATTATTCTACGTGGAACCGGGAGAAAAGAGTAGTCCCAAAGTTGTTAATGCTTATCGCAATGGGCGGTCAAAATGGGCACTCAGTGCTTGAGGGTTTATCCCGAGAGGACAGACGTATTGGGAATCCCTGTAGTATCTTCAGCGCTGGGCAATATACTCGCCTAGAGTACAGTGGATTAATTAATTCCTCTTAACAGAGAGGCTGAATCGAATAAAATACGCTAAAATAATTAGAATCGATACACGGAATATATAGAAAATTGTAGAGAACAAGATAGAAATGTATAAAATAAACAGATTTCAGCGAACAGGGAAAAAATAAGTCAAGTTAGCAGATTGTCTGGAGATAGAACAGACTTTTAAATAACTGGGTTCGAATGGGTCCAGTAACGCCGATGAGGTGTATTAATAGGTAAGGAGAAAAATATATTTTATTTACATAAAACGTTTTTTATTTCATTGATGAACGTTCTGTTTGGTAACCATTTGTTTCAAGAGGATGGGAAGTTAAATATCGTGAGGACGACACTGTGTAATATAGGGGAAGGTTGATAGCAAAGGGCTATTTAAAAAATGTTCATTAAATTTCCCTGATTTGTATATATATATATATATATATTATTTTAAAATGATTTAATTAAATGTTACCTTTTGATTTTCATTTGTTAAAAGCAAAAACTGTAATTGTCAATTATTTATACATCCATCCATAGTAATTCTGCCTGAAGGCAGGTCCTTCACTACAATCATAGCATTTTCATGCTATGCTTGCAGCTGTACTAGGGAATTGTAGGTGTGGTAGCGTCCCGTTGCTTTCCACACCGGTGGAGATTGATGATGATGATGATGATGATAATGATAAGGATGATGATGAAGATGATGGCCATATGATTTCGGGGACCGTTTAGGCCTTAAAGTTTTTCTGACAATTGTCTTATAGGTGAGGAAAAACCCCTATAAGAACCTCGCCCAGAAAAACTGCCCCGACCGGGGATCGAATCCGGACCTGCTGCGTGACAAGGCAGCACGGTACCTCGAGACCACAGCGATGGACAATTATTTATAATATATTAAAAAGAACAATTTGCACAATGCAGGAAATCTCTATCCTTCATTCGGCCAAGAAGTTTCCATGAATGGGCTGGTATATGATGTTGGCTCAACAAATAACTCACCACCACTACCCAAATCGTAGTTTCATGGCATAAGCTCTCCATAGATCCCTATCCTGAGCTAATAGTTTCCACTCATCCCCCATATAATCTACTTCACTCTAATCATTGTTTATGTTATTCTCCTACTTCATGTTTGGCCTATCTACTGGGCGTTTTCCCTCTGGTTGTCCCAAAGCTGTTCCAAGCTCCTCTTTTATTAGCCATTCGTGCCAAATGTTCCGCCCATCGCAGTCTATGAGACTTGACAGTTTTTATGTTATATGATTTCCCATAAACATCATACAGCTCACTCTTATGTAAATCTTCACCTTTCAACTGTTTATTCATTTCACTATGATCCAAAAATTTACCTTAAAAATTTATTCTCAAATATTTGTAATTTTTATTCCTCCGTTAATGTAACAAACCATGTTTCCCATCCATATAATATATTTAGAAGAATAACAATTATGTATGTTTTCAGTTTAATGTTATAAACCAAATGTTTTTAGGGATGTAGGAAGAGATGGAAGGAATAATTGTGAATTCGAAACAGGTTAATCGCATAAACCTTGAAATCAATATGATGATGATGATGATTTTTTACAGAAATTGGAATGTCAGAATCTCTGTAGTGTATAATAGCATGCATTTCCAGTTATTGTTTTCAATACCATATTAAATAAAATGATAACAATTATATTGTTATCAACAACATGACGAGTAAACTAATAGCATCTGAAACCCATCTTTGGCAAATGATAAGTAAAATATGTTTCCAAAAATTATTACAAAATATGAAATAAAAAATATCAATTGAAAATTGCATTTAGACTTAAAATTAAGCAGACTTAATCTGAAAAAATATGATACCACTGACAAATGAACATTAGTTGGGATTAAAATACACCGTAGTCACTTTCTACACCGAATCACATATTTCTGAACGTCATTATGAGAAATGGTGCAAAACACACTCCTCGTTAGAATTTGAGTTCCTTGAAATAACTTTGGAGACAGTCGCTTCATTTTACTTCTGTTACATAGCACATCAAAACGATATTTTATAGTGGTTTGTCATTTACTCTTTCTATTTTTATATATTTTTTCTTGGTTTTTCCTAGTCTCTATTTGTGGGGGCATATTGTAAGAGTTATTGATATATACCCACTTCCACCAGAAAGTGTTTTTGGGATAGAAACATTTATAGAAAGTTAAACTCGCATTTTTGTTGTCAAAATTGATTCTTGAAATCCGTTGGCAGAGAACTGTCTTCTAAGAGGATTTCTCCTTAACATGGTATCTTTGGTTTCAAACTACATAACAAATGCCAATGACAATCTTGAAACATTTCCCTGTTTATTGGCAAAGATCCTGTTTTTTGAAAATATATTCATTGCCGTTCCTTTTGTTGTTTTCCTATGCGCTTTACCAAACAATCCTAGTAGATAAAACAGGGTGACACCTTAAGGTTTCTTTTTACTGCATGTATAAACTTCTCATCTTCATAAATTAAAAAAATTAAATTTCTAAAATATAAATATCTCTAATTTATGAGTTGTGTGCTCTGAAAGTGACAGAATTAAAAATTACTGGAATCATTTGCAGATCATATAAATTCTTAGTATCCCTGTGTAGGGAATAAGCATCAAGTAGAAGAAAACATATTCCTTTCATTCGATAAATTCACTGTATGGGAGAAAATACGTAATCATGTCACAAATATTCTTTTATTTATAAAACCAATTTAAGGGTCATAGGAAAACTTGTTGATGGTAAGCTTCTTGTCAATGTGCAGTACATGTGCATTTATTTTTCAATAGTGGTGGGACATACTGCCTACTAGAATTTCAACAGCAAACTACAGTGTGAGTGGATCGTCTTTCGCTCTGTCTCTTGGAACATATTCCTATTTTACCTTTAAAGGGAGATTTCTTTGGATTATTGATACCATTATATTAAATCTTCTGAAACGACTTCTTTAACTATACTATGCAAGTCTAGTGCACAATCCTGGAGATTTAGTGAGGCTCCTTGAAACAACATAGTACGCAGTGTTTTTCATAAACCTATATCCTTCCTCATATAAAATTGAAAAATGTATGTGGCCTATATGTGGCTAAACAACACATATTTAACGCTGTGTAAAACACCGTTATTTTAAATGATATCTTAATTAACTGTTCACTGTTATGATAAATTAATGAACCATAGTAAATTATAAAAAAATGTATGAAAATATTTTCCTTGTGGTTACATGGAACAATTCTCAATCAAGTTAGCGATTCTCCATCACCGTAAATTATACAAAAATGCTATAATAAAATGCTAGGTGTTAACATATAAAATGACCTATCGAAGTAGCCGGACCAATATTCCGGCTTTCCCTTATAGAATAGACAGATGTAAAACAAATTCTCTTACCGAGCGATGTGGTTTAGGCGGTAAGTTCTCTCATTCATATTGTGGAGACCTAGGTTAAAATTTCGGTGGCCACATCCTGACTATGTTTCTTCAGAAGAATGACAAATACAGAAGAAACATACAGCCTATTAAATATATCTAAATGGTAAACTAAGTAACTCAGCGGGACTACTGAACCCAGTAGTTTACCGGCACGCGGGCATAATCTGCCCATTTATCCCTACCCTGAACTAATATTCTCTTGTCTTTCCCTACAAAAATATACCTCCTTTATTTCATGGTTAATTAATTCTACCACATCTTGGACCTCCTACTGGGTGTTTTCCCTCTGGCTTTACTGCAAGTATTTCCCATGCCCATCTTCTAATTCGCATTCGTGACACATGTCTTGCTCATCCACTCTCCACGATAAATAACTGTTCTATGACATCACTATTAAGATCTTACAGCTCACTGGTACGTAGTTTGAAACTTTCACCTGTCTGATATGTCTTTTGTATCTGAAAATTACACTATATGGTTCGTTTTTAAATAATTTGTTATAACGTGTACAATTAAGAACGGATTCAAACACTTCCCTACACCGACAACTGACAGACCTGTAGGTTAAGTAGAGAAGTAGTTAGTAGATTACTTTCTTTAACGAAACTCAGATTATTACGGCTGCAGTTGAAATCTGGGAGTGAATGAGCCGAAAACAATAGCACATATGTATTTTATTTGAGGAATGAGTTTCTTTAACAAGCTACAAAATTACAACATGGGATCCACAGCTTTATTTTTACGTACTTAAGAACGATATACTCAATCCGTTTAAACCCTTAAGACAGTTAAGAAAATAAGTGTAGCGATTAATAAAATCTCTATAGTTTTAGTTTTACACAGTAAAACATTTCAAGTTATTAAGTTGAATCTTTATGGTAAGAGTAAAAAAAGCATATTCGTTGTATGTACAAGAATCGTGATTTTTTATTGAGATACGCTATATTTCACAATAAACTTAGAATTTAACTTACCCCCAAATCCTACGTTTTGTTGTAAACTTTTATTCCGCTGAACAGGAACAGAACTCCCATTAAGGGTGAAACTTGTTCTTGCTATTGTGTATCAGGTCTCTCCAAGCTGTGCGTGGAACTTCTCATGGCAGGGACGGAAACACGCACCCTCAGAAAATAATACAATAAAACGCCAAAACAAGAACAAAATTTCAAACTTTATTTCTGAGGTAGACCTTCTAAATTAATATCGCAACGAAGCTTCTAGAATTTATAGGAACTGCATGTTTTAAAAACATTCGCCACTTCCTGCTCACGCTATGCAGCTTTTCACCAGCAATAAAATGTTAAAAATAATATCGATATATAAAATAAACGAAAAGTCATATATTTCCTTCACCTACATGCATCACTAATAGTATATTATGTTTAATCAATGATGGCATGAATATTATATAAAAGTGTTTAATTTAACCTTAATAATAGACCATCATAGAGGAAATGTGTAAAGTAAACGAATTCAAGTCGAACTTATGGCTGTTTTTGCTGCTTTCATGAATATATATATATATATATATATATATATATGATATGAAAAGAAAAAAGAATGCTTGAGTCGGGATTTGAACTCGAGTCTCTAAAGTCTGTACCTATAGCGCTCTAACCAACTGAGCTACCCAAGAATTCCAATACAAGCATACAATTTTCTTATACATGTAGTATTCTTAATTCACACAAGAGGTAGCGGAAATTTATTCCAACTGCCATCTCGCGGCTAACATAACAGTTAAGCAAATTTTTAAAGAGAATATTTACTTTATAGCAGTAACGCTTTTATATATAGACATTATAAATTTATTTTTGACATTTGGCAATGAAGGCAAATATGATATGAAAAGAAAAAAGAATGCTTGAGTCGGGATTTGAACTCGAGTCTCTAAAGTGTGTACAGACTTTAGAGACTCGAGTTCAAATCCCAACTCAAGCATTCTTTTTTCTTTTCATATCATATTTGCCTTCTTTGCCAAATGTCAAAAATATATTTATAATATATATATATATATATATATATATATATCATTAATTAAAATTTATGTATAAAGTATTGTTCAAATATTATGTTTATTAGGTCAGATCATTAATACTTTATAACATAATTAAACAATAATTTAATTAGAAGATCTCAATAGCTCAGGTCCTTTAAAAGTCGTTACAAACACAATAATCGCATACAAATGAATATTTATAAAATACGATCTCTATACAACTATATAAAGGTCAATCATCATGATGATCCTCAACAGCATGGTATATTTCACATATATTTTACTACTCGTAATTGGACAGGTTTAGATGACAATGCGACAAACGAAGAAGAAACTAATATAAATAAAGAATGGGAGGCTATAAGAGATACTATTAAATTGTCAGCATCAGAAAGCATTGGTTGTTTAAAAAAGAGGCAAAACAAGAAATGGTTTGATGAGAAATGTGCCGACATTGTAAAGAAGAGAAAGCTAGCAAAATTGAAATGGTTACACGAGCCAAATGACGTAAATTTAGAGCAATTGGGTAGTATTAGATGGAAAACCACCAAGTTACTAAAGAGTGAAAAGAGGGAATATTTGAGAGAGAAGATTAATGATCTTGTAATGAACGCAAACAATAGGAACATTAGAAAATTATATCAGGGAAATAGTATAGAGAAGAAAGGGTTTCAGGCTAGAGCAAACATAATTCAGAATGAAAATGGGGATATGATTGCAGATTCCAGGCTATATTAAATAGATGGAAAAGTTACTTTAATCAGTTATTAAATGTACATACAGAACAGGACATTGAGGAGGATAATTTACAGACAACAGAAATGCTAGTCGCAGAACCAAATGCATTCGAGGTTGAAATGGCGATTGAAAAATTGAAGATGTAATAAGCATCAGATTCAGATGGGATCCCAGCAGAACTGATAAAATCAGGGGGACAAAAATTGATGGGCAAGATACGCTGGTTACTTAGAATGATTTGGAAAAAAGAAGCTCTTCCAGGTGAATGGAAGGAATCAAATATCGTACCAATTTATAAGAAAGGAGATAAAACTTATAACAACAACTACAGGGGCATCTCATTACTTTCAACTTCGTACAAAATTCTTACAAATATATTAGTAAGCAGACTTACTCCCTATATTGATGACATTCTAGGAGATCATCAATGTGCATTTAGAAGAAACAGGTCTACTACACATCAGATTTTTAGTATAAGACAGATTTTAGAAAAGAAATGGGAATATAATGGTACTGTACATCAACTATACGTAGACTTCCAAAAAGCATATGATTCAATTAAGAGGGAGAAGTTATATAGTATCCTGCTGGAGTTCGGAATTCCTAAAAAGTTAGTTAGACTTATACGAATGTGTCTAAATGGCACAAAGAGTAGGGTGCGTGTAGGCAAACAGTTTTCGGACACTTTTGAAATCCAGAATGGATTGAAGCAAGGAGATGCACTATCTCCTCTACTATTTAATTTTGAATTGGAGCATGTCATTAAGTCTTTAGAGAATGAGGAAGGCTTACAACTGAATGGTATTAATAAGCTGCTAGTTTATGCTGATGATGTAGTACTACTGGCTGATAGCGAGGAGATACTAAAGGCCAACACACACACACTATTGAGTAACACTAAGAAATTGGGACTGGAAGTAAATACCAGTAAAACTAAATATATTGTCACACGTAGAAATTCAGTATATAATGGAAAAGGACAGCTAATGACGAATGAGGGAAATTTTGAGGAAGTGGCTGAATTCAGATACCTAGGAACAATAATCACAAATAGGAATGATATGCACAAAGAAATTAAACATAGGCTCAATTCTGGAAATGCATGCTATTATGCATTGCAGAGACTTTTGATGTCCCAACTCCTTTCAAAAAGTGTTAAGCTGAAAATATATAAAACTATTAGTCTAATAGTTATATTATATGGGTGCGAAACATGGACTCTTACTTTAAGGGAGGAAAGGAGATTACAAGTATTTGAGAATAAAGGAAATTTTTGGACCAAAGAGAGATTAACAAACAGGTGAATGGAGAAGATTACATAACAATGAACTACATGGTCTTTATAGGAAACCAGATATAATAAGAACAGTTAAGACTCGTAGACTGCGAAGAGCAGGACATGTTGCATGTATGGGGAATGAAAGACTTTCATGGAAGCTTCCTGTAGGAAAGCCAGAGGGAAAACGCCCAGTTGGTAGACCAAGAATGAGGTGGGAGAATAATAATAACTATGATTTGAGGGACGTAGATTATACAGGGAATGATTGGAAAGCATTAGCTCAGGATAGGGATGTATGGAGAGCTTATGTCCGCGCGGCCATGAACCTACGGGTTCGATAGTGTCAGTGAGTAAGTAAGTAAGTAATTGGGCAGGGGATATTTTTTCCCCCGTCGATGAAATTCGGGTTATTTGGATACATACACTCGTTATATATATATATATATATATATATATATATATATATATATCTGGCTCTTCCAACTCCTTTGTATGGTAGCGAAGTATGGCCGCTGAAACAGAAGGATATACAGAGGTTTAGATCTGCTGAAATGAGATCTCTTCGGAGGAATGCAGGATACACACTACTAGATCACAAAAAAAAATGAAGACATCTTAGAAGAATTACACATGGAATCTTTAGAAAACAAAATTTCTGATTATAAGTCAAGACGGGTACAACATGTTCATCGAATGGAAGATCACACAATACCCAAACTAATGTTAAGATATCAACCTGCAGGAAGAAGAAGACCAGGACGTCCACTCAAAATACTTCTGGATGGTGTTTCTCTTGAGGCCGAAACAGGTCAACAAATGGCCTAAATTCGTGAAAGTACTATGATGATGATGATGAGATATATATATATATATATATATATATACTTTGGAGACTCGAGTTCAAATCCCGACTCAAGCATTCATTTTTCTTTTCATATCATATTTGCCTTCATTGCCAAATGTCAAAAATATATTTATAATATCTATATATACAAGCGTTACTGCTATAAAGTAAATATTCTCTTTAATAATTTGCTTAACTGTTATGTTAGCCGCTAGATGGCAGTTGGAAGAAATTTCCGCTACCTCTTGTGTGAATTGAGAATACTACATGTATAAGAAAATTGTATGTTTGTCTTGGAATTCTTGGGTAGCTCAGTTGGTTAGAGCGCTAAAGGTACAGACTTTAGAGACTCGAGTTTAAATCCCGACTCAAGCATTCTTTTTTTCTTTTCATATCTTATATATATATATATATATATATATATATATATGTTCGCTCGTTAACGCTCTAGCGGTCGCGATCCTTATTGTTTTGCAACTAAACTCGTATCTCTCGAATGGAGGACCTTAACTATTTAGTTGGATGTGCTTTTGTGGCATATGATAGTAAAGTTGAGATCTTTCACCAAGGATACAAGCTTGCTTCCAAAAGTACGATATTTCAAGCAGAGTTTTAGCTCTACTGCAAGATGTGGAATGGGTTGTAACCACCAACAAGTCTTCTTGTATCTGTGTAGTGACTCCCAGGCAGCACTTCCCGCTATTAATGACAGATTCAACCGTCACCCGATTGCATTGTATTAACACAATTTATGACTGGACACGGTAAATGTTGACATTATTAGGAAAGATTTAAAATAGGTACAGTTACCTCTATTTGCAAGACTATCTCACATCTGTTATATGAGTGTCCCGCATTTGATTCCAAAAGAAATGAATTTATTAAAATATAAGTTATAGCCTTAATAGATTTCAATTGCCTTTGTCAATTATTTTATGTAAGAAGTGTTGCTGTAGAAAGCTGTGTGACTTTGTCTATCATTTTTAAGAGACTTTGACTTAGTTTTTTGATGAGTTAATTTATTTATTTGTTCATATTACGTTATTATGTAACGCTAGAAATTAACCAATTCTAAATTACTGTAAACAATTAATTGTATTGTAACTAAAACCCTAAGATACCGAATTGTGAAATAGGGTTCGCATTATTGGAGATTCAATAAAATAAATAAATAACATCAACTAAAGAACGTAAGATTGAATTCGTTAACTAGAGAAATCCCACAATTCGGGGCGAGAAAGCGAGGTGAACCTGAAGGTATAAATCACTTCGGTGGCCACGAATTTGCCATTGATATAGAACAAGGACAATATTCTGAGTCGGACCGTAATCATAGTGAATTTAACAAAAACTGAAATTTAAAAATGACTATAGCTGCCGCCATTTTTTGCAATGAAATTCGGAATGTAACATTTTGAATAAGGGTGGTAATTTCGAGTCCGTTAATTTAAGGAATAGAGGTTTACCTAGAAGCCGATACTTAAAAAATAATAGTTTTAAAAAACTAAAAGAACACGCTTTATTAGAAAAGTAAAAAAATGAAAAATAATTTTAATTTCCAATACGCTTGGGATAAAATAAAGTGGTCAACAAAAAAATCATCTCCAACACATATAGAAAAAATTATAGTTATCAACAAAAAGAAAATAATTTTACCATCAAAAGCGTGGGGTGCTCTATATCAATTAATATATTTGATAATAAACAGATATTGGTAAAAGTAAGCTCTCTAAGAAGAAAATGTAAAAATCATAAAAATCACCCCACGCTTTTGATGGTAAAATTATTTTCTTTTTGTTGATAACTATAATTTTATTCTATATGTGTTGGAGATGATTTTTTTGTTGACCACTTTATTTTATCCCAAGCGTATTGGAAATTAAAATTATTTTTCATTTTTTAGTTTTGTAATAAAGGGTGTTCTTTTAGTTTTTTAAAACTATTATTTATTTTTTATTTTTTAGTTTTAATATTTTACAGAATAAGATAAAAATGTAAATATCTTTAAATTCGATACTATTGTAGTATGAGCTAAAAGTAATAAATACTCTTCTATAAAAAAAACCCTCCCAGCCGGATTTGAACCAGCGACGTATGGATTACTGAAATTATATACCACTAAGAGTTCACTGCTTTACCAACTGAGCTCTTACAACGATTGACTAAAAACTAAAAAAGTCCGCAACCTATTATACCAGTTTTCATTTTTTTAATTTTCGGATGATTCTGGCCAGGATTTTAGAAACAAAATATGAAATTATTGCATTGTCATGGGTCCTCTACACGTATACAAAATTTCAAGTCGATCCAATGTTTCTAAGTGGGTGAAATTCGCGTTGAAAGATTCCGTTACATTGATACAAAAACATTTTTTTTTTATTTTCTGATGATTATGGCCAGGATTTTAGAAACTAAATATGAAATTATTGTATTGTCACGGGTCCTCTACAAGTATACAAAGTTTCAAGTCGATCCGATGATTTTAAGTGGGTAAAAATCGCGTTGAAAGATTCCGTTACATAGATAGATAGATAGATAGATAGATAGATAGATAGGTAGATAGATATATAGATAGATAGATACAGGTCAAGCTAATATAAAGCGTGTAAAAATAGGTCTAGCGGTCGCAATTCCTATTTCCTCGCAATCTAACTGGATATAAACGATGTAATGAACAAAACACAGTTATATTCCATGAACTAGCAAAATAGGACCTTCTAAGGAATTAGTTTAACTTTACGCAGAGCACACTATGGAGGATTTTAATTATGCCAAAGATAAATGACAGTTTTTGGTGGTTTACCTAATGATTTTTTTATTAATTAATCATGAGTTTCGTCGCGAGAAAACAGAAATCGAGGCCACTGGAGATGTTTTAAAATGTTGAGTCCTAGATAAACCTCCAATCCTAATGATCCGATTTTGCTGGTAAAGAGAATATCTCTTTTTTGATAATCAAATTGTATGTACCTTTTCGTTGTGAGTAAAAATCGGTCATTATTGTGTGATGTTTCTTACTTCTGTAGACGAAGACTGTTCAGTTGGCCATTTACATTTCTGTTAACAATTGATAATATGAAACGTCGAAATTACGATCTTTTCGGGGTGAAACATTCTTAATATTTTCAACTAAACTTAATGTAATAAATTAATACAATACGTTCACCAATGCTTATACTACATATTTTAAGATATAAATATATTTTAATCTGCTATTTTCAACAATTTGCTGAAATATAGTTACATGTATTTATAAATAAGTGAAAACAAAAAGACAAATATAAAATTATAGCGATAAACAGCTGTGATTGGATTCAATTCGAGATATTCTTGTAGGCTTACCTGATTTGACACTGATTTATAAACTACTTAATAATACATTATTTTATTTTATGAGTAGGCCTACTAACTATTGTACCCGTCATTTCACTATCGAACAAATATAGTCCTACATACTTTTCTTCGTAAGTTTTTTTATTTCAAAAGTCGTTCCCCATAAAAGTCACATTCTTAAAATCATGATTCATGTTATTCGTCTATCTCAATCTTGACCTACTACCGAGCCCTTTCCGTCTAATTTTCCTTTACGATTTTTCGGAGCCTCTCTTTCAGTCCCCACTGTCACATGTCACATATGCTGCTCATATTAGTATACGAGACTTCAGAGTTATTACAGAGACTGCCAGATATCTGAAAGTATGAAATCCGTTACGGCCAGTGTGCCGAATGTTTCATACGCATGCGCGGCGCGTCTGCGTCTTTCGTTTTACTATTATAATTCCCAAAACGTCTTTGTGGCAAGTTGTTTGTGGTGAAGTAGTGTAATTAAGCGACCGATACATTTAGTTTGGTTATTAGCACGCATTAGAAATACACAGGAACATAGAGCTCCGCTACCGGGCTCTGACGTCAGCCACGATCTCAGATATTTGGCGGCATGTCTAAATCGGGTTTCCCATAAATATCACGTAGCTCAGTGCTATGATATTTTCTCTATTCTGCTATGTCCCTTTGTTCTAAAAAACTGTTCTAAGCATTTTTTCACAAATACTCGTATTATTTTCTGCTCACTATATTAGGAGACCGTTTTTGGCAACTATATTTTACAACTGAAAAAAACATAGTTTTATATATGTTCACTTTAAAATTATTTTAGTGATGACGGATGACAGAGTCCCAGTAATGTTTGACATAAATAAGTCTATGTTTAATTAGTTTCTGCGTCTTATTCCGTTTGTCATTTCATTCTGAGATATTTGAATTCCAATATCCCTAATTGTTTTATTAAGTTTATTCATACCATCTAATAATGTATTTGTTTGTGCGACCATATATTTTTATATGTATTGGTATTGAATTCCATTCCTAGTTTCATGGTGCTATTTATTGAACGTGTTTTATAGTATATCCTCGGTATCGCCTATAATACTACGTATCAGCATAGATCAACATATTATTAATACCCTTGAGTTTTATGCCCTTTTTTCCTCAACCGATTTCATTATCGGCACTAGTGCAAAATTGAATAGCAAAACACATCGTCAGTTGGGAATGTATGTAAAATTGTATACCCACTCGCACACGCTTCCTTTGCTAAATAACCACATTCTAGTACGCCTAAATAACGTTTCTGGAATTTTCAATTCAATACAATTTTTCCCTCTTACTGAATAGCGAGCATTCTGTTTATAAGTACTATCATCTGACCTCCATTTTCATCAATTTGGCATTCATATTCTGGTATCTGTAGTGTACTAAAATGTCCTTCACATTCACATTGATATATTGTATCTTCAATATATGGGTTAAATCTGGATACCAATATATTTGTAAGTGTGAGTAGGAAACATTATTTAGGATAATGGACGAAAAATAATCTAAATAGCGAAGAAAATCAATAATCAGTAAATATTAGTTTGTAAAAATATATAGAAAAATGTGCAGTAGATTTCGGATATTAATTGAAATCTTAATGTAAAATATACTATTCAAAATAACTCAAGTTTTGACTTACTATTGTTGTTATTATTATTATTATTATTATTATACAAATAAAGCGAATTGTAATATGTGAGATGCGAAAGAAATTTAATTTCTGGCAGGATATATTTTACTATAAAAAATGAAAAATTACTTGTTCTAAATTAAGAATTGTAGAAATCTCAACACCATGTTCTGAAAAATTATAAACGCACATGTAAAGTAATTATTCTTTTTGCATTTGGGGGGGGGGGTTATACGGCTTGTGTCAATCCTCTGGTTTGTTTTCTTAAGATTTTGTGGCTGTAATTTAGATGTTGAAAACTTAGTCTTTGTTTCGTCTATTAGTTATTAAAAATGCAATAAATTGCGTTCTTAATATATTTATTTCTTACAAAAATACAGAATTATGAAGAGATATGTCGTAATCGCATACGAAACATCTAGAATATTATCAAATCAGATACCATAATCACAAACCCGTTGGACCACTTTGATAAAAATTTGAACATTTTTAACGGATTTACTGAGTGTAGAATAAAATCGTAAGAATTTTTTAGAATGTTAGTTTCATAGTACTTTATTTAATGGCGCTTTTTTAGTACTGCGGTCATTAGCACGGCAATTTAAAACCTGGGCGTGAAAGAGCCGACAAGTTTGGGTCACATTACTGTATTTTCAAGTTTTGATGTTCTTTCACGTTGTGCGTCTCCTTCCCGGGAAGCGTTATTCAGCATTTTTACGCCCTTAAAACTTAATCGACGCTGGCCCGTTTTGAACTACGAACTACGAAACAGAGGTGAACTGTAAAAAAAGTCCACTAGGGCTGATTTTGAGTATGTAAGTTATATGTGAGTGGGTGTGAAGTGAGTTTTATGAATGCGGTGGTTATCTGTTATACGTAGAAGATTATATATTGGAGATGCATTGTAATATGTTGGAGATATGGTAATTCCTGTTTCTATTTGTTCTTGTCAAATGATACAATATGTCATACAAGTTTAATGTAATGCACATGCATTATTCAACATTCTATTTCATTCGTAATTCCCTGCTATTGAAAACGCTTTTTTATTCCTCGAAAGAACGCAACTGTCCGCATATTCTTGGCCTGGATCCGATTTCTTTTCAAAATAAGACAGTCTCTGAGAAATGGAAAACAACGCAAGTACAGTACATGTATATTTAAAACTGGCATAAATTGGCTTTTGAAATCTCAGCATAGAAACGAGTTTATTTATTAATATTTCTAAAAAATTCTGAAATCGAATATATTAAGACTCATAAATTAATTAAAATATTTATCTCATACAGATTTATTTACATGTGTCAATTCGGAATCACAGCATGTTTATTACGTTGTACTGTTCTCTCAATTGTACAAAGTTGTCATTTTTTTCAATTGTTATTTCATTCATTTTTACTGCCGGTTTAACTGTATGGAAATATCACGTTTATAACCTTTGATTACGATAATTGTTAAGTTTTGTTTGTTTTATTTTAATGTTTTCTTTCTGTAGAATATCACTGTGCAAATGTTAATGATTTTGAAATATGGTTTGCTAATACAATTTAATCGCAGCATCTTCCTTGGTCACTGAGAAAAAGTAAGATCAAACTTCAATATATTAGGCCCGGGATTTGAAACTATGGCCTCCGTAATACATTTGTCAAAGCATACGGCTTGAGCCAATTCACTCAGTGCTACCACTTTATATTTCTA
This sequence comes from Diploptera punctata, assembly GCA_030220185.1. Lineage (NCBI taxonomy): Eukaryota > Metazoa > Arthropoda > Insecta > Blattodea > Blaberidae > Diploptera > Diploptera punctata. The sequence continues at coordinate 251,784 of JASPKZ010001948.1, forward strand.
TATTTATATTAAAAATAATAAATTAAATAAATTAATCATGTCAATACCGAGACAATCTTCTTCTAATTGAAAATAAAATACATATACACCGCAAATCTTTAAAAATACATTTAAAATACCAACAAAGGACATTATGATACCAATGAACTTACGTCAAACAGCTTAGACTACATGATAAGTTTTTAATGTGTGTGAATTTCCATGTTTAGTTGATTATTGGCATGTGAAAGGTGTCGATTCACATCCAGCATCGCGAGAAATTAGGATAGAGACTCTTTATTGAGAAAAGCAGCTATAATGGCTGAACGGCCAGGAATGGCAATCAAATACATGCAGTGACTGTAACACTGTCCAACAAATGAGAGCGTGAGACGAGCAGCAGGCTGGTGTCGCCATGGCGAGTATAAAGGGAAACATGACGGGTAAGATTGATTGTAATTTAATTCATTATATTTATTTTACAAATAATAGTAGAACCTATTAGTTATTTACGTAGTTCACAATTTGTTATTCTTTGCAGCGAGTTTTTCCTGGCATATTTTTTAATTTCCATAGAAACGTAATAATGCTGTGGTTATATTTTTACTACAAATAAAACATATCTATTTTAAATGTACTCATAAATTAGTCGTAGAAATACATTCGTTATTTCTTGTAGGATTAAAATAAAATATCACGAAATGAACTCACCACTGTAATAGAAAATCTTATGTTTACCCCGTTTACTTTTATTAGGTTGTTTTCTCTCAATCAAATTATCACATCTTTAAAAGTGTTCACTTTATCTTCATAGTTATGTAATTATTTCACTACCTGCGACACTGAACCATTTCAGGATAACTGTTTGCAATACCTCACATTTTGTTCACATTGAATTAAAATAGATTGCCAAAGGTTGTATAAGAATATAAACAGGCGTAAAATAGCACGCTTCTTGTCTTTCAAATAGCGCGACCAACTCCGAGGGTTACGAATCAAAGTTAGTGGGCGTTTTACGCGAACATTTTTATAAGACGTAAAATTCTTCCAAGAAGAGGGTAGAAGTCATCTGTTCGTATTAAAATATATTATACGCTAAAGACCCCGTGGATATGGACGGCATCTTTGGAAAAATCGTTGGAACTCACTGATTAGCGCAGCGATTAGCCTTATATTCGTTACTTTAAACACACCACGTCAAAACATTGTATGTATGTTTCAATTTGGAATCTCTGATTTATGCTAAATTTTTATTATCAAGATAATGTGGTCGTCTGCGTTGGTCGGGTTGTTATGTTCCTTGCCGTTAGTCGCGGATTCAAACCAGACTGGAGTCGATAGACTTTTTAGGATGGAAACATTCGAGGAACAAGCATTCCGGGAGGGACTTTAAACCGTGGGTCAAGAGTCTGAAGATTTTTTCAGGCTTAATGATATTTTAGGATCGTAAAATAACCATATGCGTAAACAAAAACCTCTAAGCAAACTTTGTCGATCTTCGTCATCCAAGTAATACCTTAGTTGCCAATTAGATGTCTCGCGGGGTCAGCATACTGACCAAATGCTCTCGTGATATTTGTAGAGACGAAAGGGTAACTAAATTAGCTTGGTATAAAAAGCTTGTAACAAAGCAAAGAAGATGGTTAGAGACTCAAAGGACCGTAATCGAATAATTAAACAATTTAAATGCTTAATGAAATGGTTGTGAAGATATTGCCAAAAATTATAATATGAATTGAAGAATAAATAAAGGCATGTGTAACACAACAAAATAATTCAAAGAGAATTATTTCAATAAATATTATTTGACAAAGTAATGGAGGAAGATAATTGGCTCAAAAGAGTTTATAAGTTTTATGAATTTGATATTTTATTGATGGATGGAGTGAAGAGAAGTATGGAAGCTAGAGATTTGAGGGAAGAAGATGCTTTAGACAGGAATCTCTGGCGACAAATCACTTTTGGTTAAAGGAGAAATACTGTATTGTAGAATATTCCTAAATAAAAAATATTTTATTTCAGTATACGTTCTTAAATAATTCAATTTATGTTCTCTTCATGGTGCTACAGACCAATACGTTCTTAGGTCTAGTCCTATCAACACATCAACATGTGTTATTCGTTGATCAAATATATTTAAAATCATAACATGAGGTCAGTATATCGGTTCCCAACCATTATGAATTCAATATGCTTATATGAAGCTGCTACCTTATATGAATCATATCCCTCACGGTACTAGCAGCGTCCATACATATGCCTTAATTTGTATAACGAAGTGCGTTTCTTATAGCTCTGTGCCAAGCACGATTCTTTACAACACTTTAGACCACCGCGCTAGACTGATATGTAAGATTACTAATACCACAAATACACCTAATCACAGCATATAGATGACTGAATCATTATATAAAAAGAAGGAATAAATTATATTATATGCTATGATAGTGTAGCTCAAGGTACGTCTTACTTACGGCAATATTTCACAGACCCTAGCTTCAGCCTCATTGATACAATAGATACTTTCATAAAAGACAACGCACATAATTTGAAATTATGTAGACTATTCGGAAATTTAATACAAAAACCAATTTAATACTTTCTCTCGCACCGCTCTTAGGCATAAGAATTACATTGACCGTATAAATATAGTATTTATCAATGTTTCAATGTCTCGTATTCATATATATATATATATATATATATATATGTTATATTGCAGATTTTCGCGGATATAAGTATGAATAAGAAAGTTTTCTTGGGTTTTCCGCGTCTTGGACGTACGTCTTCGGAAACGGACCACAGCGAAAACTCTATTTGTTTAATTGTATAAGACCTAAACCTGTGACTCGAACTTATCATTCCTTGATAATGGCATGTGGGATCATGCCGAAACGTCGGAGTCAGTGGCCAGGGGCCGAACTTGAATCCAAGACGCGGAAAACCCAATAAAACTTTCTTATTCATATATATATATATATATATATATATATATATATATATGCTATATGTATTTAAAATTACTGTGGACACTAGAATAAACACCAATGGTTAATGACGGCTCGAAAGGCCTCGGAAATAATAAAAAAAACAATTGGCCACGACTTGGTTAATTATGCTCATTAATACAATTTATCCGAAATATTTATTTAGTTCAATGACATCCCAAATAATGTTTATCAATAAGTTTCATTTAAATCTGTTAGTAAGTTCGTCAAGCAAAATGCACCACATTTTTTTTTAAGAATTCAGAATCGATAGGTTTAGGCCTATCTCTCATAATATTTCGTAGGTCATTACATTGACAGAAAATTGCATTTTATAATTATATACTTTAGAACATAACGTTTGAAGCTGAAATTTTCGTTGCGAGATAGTTTGTTTATTCATGTAATATGCTTATAAAGTAGGAGGGTTAATTAATGTAACACTCCTTATAAGATACAAGACTGATAGATGTTTAATTCCAATCCGAAGTACGTTGTTTTTTAAATGTATTTAATTCGAATATTTCAATTGAACCTCGTCTTGAATTAACCCAAAGCCGTCGGGTGCAGAAGTATGGCGATGATGCTGATAAAATCAATGCTAGCAGAACAATGTTACAAACTTATAATGTTATTATATGGAATATGCAATCAACAAATTATCTTAAATTGTGTTACAAATAATAAAAAAATAATTTACAAACTGTCATCTTGAATCAGATATAACTTAGTACTGTTAATATTTCCTGAGTATGGTAACACATTAACGAAGAACGAAAATTACATTTTGAAAGTAAACAGCTGCTTTATTTCCTTAACTTCCTGTATGTTCTCTCAGCATTGAAGACGGAAGCTTTATGAGTCATTATTTTATTATTTAAATATTTTATATCCGGAAATGTTCAATGAGGTTAAATATTTCACTCTTGAGGAATGATGGTCATATTTCATTATCTATTCGTATTGTTACATTTTTAATATATGTAGGAGAATCCTACGTGCCGGATGTCAGAGAATGTAAAGTAATTCACACCTAAGTATATTTACTCACTATTATTATTTTTTAATTTGAATTTGTACCGTGGAAATTGGCACGTAAATATATTTCGAAGCTCAGTAACTACCATGAAAGTACAACATCGCTATAGATAGCGTTAGAACAGGTTCGGGCGTGTAAATACTCAGTGTAGGCGCGCCTGTCTTTGTGTACAGTTTTCGATCCTTTAGGTGCATACATAAACGACGTGAAGTCTGATCAGTGGGCTAAGAAGCATTTCACCAGTACATTTCTACTACAGACACTAATTTGTAAAGACACATCACTGAACTGGTTTGTATTTACTCCTATCTGTAGTCAGTGCGGCAATGTCTGTGTGCGAGCACCGTCGCTATCAGTTACCCTGCCTCCAGGCAAAGCTATTGCTTCTGGAATCTAGGTTCGGACGTTTAAGCTCTTCTAGGTCGATTATTTTAAAATAATTAAAAAGTTTGAGCTAATGCCGATATATAATGGTGTAGGCATTTAGTACATGCAAGGAACCGCCAGCCTAAAATAATAAACTTACGACAAATATTGGTCTCTTTTAAGTCCATCTTTAAATCGAAACGATAGTAACTGGATATGCTAAAATAAAATACAAGCAGCCCGAAAAATAAATTGAATCCGATTAGGCTTCTTCCCTAGATTCTGTCAGGCGCACATGTAAATTTGCGAATAACTTTTCCACATCCATGTAGGTAAAATGGACAGTAGAAACTAATTCTACAACACTAGTTCTTAATATCGAATTTCCTTGTATTAATTGCATTATAATATGAAACAACTGTCAGTCATCAGATATTACGTATGTAGCTGTTATAATTTATTCTTCTTGTTTAAATAAATGAAACTCGTGTAATAAATGGTAAAATAAAGTTCAAGTGCTTTTTGTTTGCGAGTTAATGGTAAATTTCCAACTTAACTATGATAATCTCAATTAATTGTTTAAATTACAAATGTAGTTTGTGTTAGCATTATAGTATTAGCCAAAAAATGAGGAAGGGAAAATAACCACGCATTTAAGAGCTTATGATTAAATAAGAAAAATTCATGAAACAATTATGATATTATTTATAAACAAAAATTTCGAATGAACTGGATTAACGCTTAAACTTACTTTATATTTAAGCCTGTAATTCCGAGTTTCGCTGGTTTAAATCCAAGCGGATTTTTAAGAAATTAAAAATTATTAGCTTTTTTCGTGTCGTATATTTACAGCAAATAAAATAATTTCATCACTGAATTAAGAGGTCTCTAGCATTTGTCTGCTCCCAGATTTCAATTGGCACGCGAGTGAATTGATTTGATAGATGATATTTAAAATACAGACTTACAGTTTTACTGTAGGAACATGTATATATGAATTCTCAAGAGTACAATTGCTTGTATAGGTCCAATCGTAATTCCGCAGTAGTAGCAAAATATTACAGTCTAACAATCATATTTTAATATTCATAGAAACTCTACTTCAAAGCATAATTTAATTATTTCATTTTTTACAACGCGTTTAGTCTCCCACAGTTACCTCGTGCGATATTATATGACTTTCAATTAATCTCTTTGGAAATTGAATAATTTAAAACTGGATCTACTATGTACAATTAAAATGTATAGATTGTCCGGGTCTCGCGGCAAAACCCATGGATGTAGTCAGATAAAATTTTAATGACATGCTTAATAATATGGAGGATTTAATCTAAACGAATAAATTCTATCGTCGGAAGAGTATGCATTCGGTATATTTAATATTATGAAAAAGTCTTAATATTATGAAAAAGGTGAAGACTAACTGAAAACTGTTTTAATATAATATTTAATATTTCTTAAAAATGGAAATAATTGTCATCTATATTTGGTCTGAAAAATTCAAACAATGTTAATGATATGCGAAACGTTTGCATTATATTACTCACAATTTTAGTACGTAGAGATCAGGACTGCTATCGTCAGATAGCGCGTCCACTTGGGAACACGAACGGTCAAGTTTGTGAGAGGCATGATATAGGCCTACATGAAATCCACTAAATATATATATATATGTTACATACGAAAGAAATCTCGGATACGTAAGCCTATAACAACATTTCCAAGAATAGGAGCGCATCATCAAACTTCGGGATTAGTGTCTTAACTGAAATAATCGGCTTTAAAATGTCTAAACAAACTACTTAATAGCCCGATACAAAACTTATGTTGTTTTAAGTGCAAACACGACTGATATGACAGAGCTCAACTCTTCTGCTAGCAAATATCATATTTGTAAATGTATTATGTAATTATATCACGTAAATACGAGAAGAGTTTTCTTTTAATTAATAAGTTGTTATCTACGGTAATCCAGTCCACCGCTGCTATTTAGGCATAATTTATTGATTTGGAATATATGAAAATACGAGTAGTAATCTGAAACATTTATGTTGAGGATTGGGCAAGAAACTATAGGCCTACATTATACGGTATTCCCACATTATTTTTAAGTTTACAATGTTCTTATGCAATTTTTACTTCTATAAAATCTTCATAGAATATTATTTATTAAAGACTACATTTGCAATTTGATTATATCATAATTGTAAGTTGCCTCTCACAGAGCGGACACAGGTTTGTTTCTGATTCGACACTAGTTCTGCAGATTATATTATTTCAGATATTTTCTCACGTGTGAAATATTGTTAGAGAATGTTAGAATACGAGTATTCCTCGAACTCAGGTCATCATAATCAATATCATATTCGCCTTGTTTTCAATTTATTGTATTATTTATTAACGTATATGTTGCTGATATCACGGAACTGATCGCTCATGCAGGAAGACGTTCCACTTGTGGTTAGAAAAGTTGTAAGTGATTTAATAGTTCTCTCCGCACACGTTATGTTCTTTTACTTCCCGGGAGGTGCTCGTAAAAGTACCTACAAAGGTCCATGTTAAACTCTGACAGAAATGGGAGACTTAATTATCTATGTCCGCAATCTACATTGAAGTCATTTTGTAAAAGGTATCCGTCGGATTCAGGTCTGACGAATTCTGTTTCAAAACACATTTCATAAATAATGGTAACCTAATATAAAAAAAAGCGTCAAAGTTTTAATTGGAAATCATGAACCACAATATCTTATCACACAAAATATTACTTGTACGTTAATTGTAGTAGTCCGGGAAAGGACATACCTTGACCTGCTGCTCCAGTGACTAAGAGAAGGACATGGATGGCTAGAGCCACGCCCAGATGAGTGGCCGTCGTTTTATTTGGCCACCATCGGCCCATTGTTGTCGTAGACATGAAGAGAATGGGCGACACTGGTTATGATAAAAATGATATCACGTCACCTGGAATGCATTCGAAACACGTAAACATCCTGTAGAACGCTGCAGAAATCCATCACCGGTTCTTTCACCACTTACACATATTTATCACCATCACTTGTTTCACATCACTACACCCGAATCCACACATATAAAAGTTGTCTTTAAAATCGAATTCTAACCACTGCTTTAACTTCTAATTACAATACTAAGCAGGTAATATCTCCCGCAAAATACTCATCATTTTTGTTTCATTACCACAGAAACTTTAACCAGTTCACTGAATTTCTGAAGAAAGTATTTTATTAAAAATATAATCCATATGTTTCATAAAATTACTTATGTGGGTGATTGAAGAATATTTACTGTTAGTTATGCACACTTCAATTATTCCATCACTTTTAAAAGCACTTCTATAACAATAATGATATAATTGTAATGTTAGTCTTGAAATTGTTGTAAAAGTGTTTGATTTGTAAGGTTAAATATGTACTTAAAATATAGAGTTACATCGAAGAGAAAGCATGGATAAGAATAAGAGTTTTTGAAAGGGAGTAAATTTTCCATAGGGAAGCATAGTTGCACAGTATTCCAGTTTGTAGGCAGAAGAGGGATTTATAGAGCGAAAAGCTCGGTTGCATGGCGGTTAGAAGTCGAGGACATGCCGGGTTCATCCTCCGCGCGGGAACACACGAGGGCCGACTGGCGCCGTTGCTAGTTGCTTTCCCCACCGTGCAACTTCGGGAGGGGCCGCTGTAACGGATAAACGCGCGCGCGCGGTCGCGACTTTTCAATCTGTCGGTTCTCTTGCCCGCTCGTCTCCAGGATGGCTTGTTGTCGAACAAGGCCTCCCTATTCCCTGCTTTTGCGAGGTCAGCTTTGGTGATTTAAGGTCAAGTCGAGACGTAGGACTAGGGTAGGCCTACTTGAGTTTTGGACAACGGGAGCAATTTTAAAGTCATCGAATTGATTGCGCGGTCAAACCGCCCAGACTTCAGCTAGTTTGTGATTTACGTATATGAATAGGCAGTTCACATCGCTCGCTATTTCAAAGAAATCAAACTGAGCTATTTTCCCAATTGTAATACTAATACAAAATTGCTGTCACACTATTAAAACGCACTTTGAAATCAGTAAGTAGGAATGAAGTGGAAAATATGATATACCACATCGAGAAATAATAATAATAATAATAAATAATAATAATAATAATAAATATTTTTATCGAGAATACTGCATATTACTGTACAGTGGCTCTCCATCAATTCAAATTATTTTATTTGTCGCCTGAGATCTCTATATAATGAATGTTTTATTTGTTTACGCTAAGACTCTCTTTTCTCAGAATAATGATAATAATAATAATAATGATAATAATAATAATAATACTAATAATAATAATAATAATGAGAGTAATAGCTTTATTTTACCTGGCATATTTAAGGCCTTAAGGCCTTGTCTGCCACTGAACCAGGTTTTTAAAATAGTCTTACAACTAAATTACAATAAACATAAACGATTACATGTTATATATACAATAAAATTATTATTTATAATTTTATATTCGTTTACTCCAGATTTAACGAAATAAATATAATATGTACAAGGTATAAAAAAGAGAAAAGTTATTAATGACATAGCATAAATTTAAATAAAGAGAAGGTATTAATTACTGGACAACAGGTAACTGTATAAGCGTGACTTAAAAGTGCCAAGTGTGCGGTAACTCCTGATAATTATCTTGAGGAAGGAAATTCCAGGAGCGGGCTGAAGCTACTGTGAAGGAAGTAGAATAAGAGGAAGTACAATGAAGAGGGATTATTAGCAGACTGTTATCTGTGACCTAGTGCCAATATTGTGGTAAGAAGATAAATTCTGAAATCTGGACGCCAGGTAACTAGGAGTGTAGGAATTTAGAAGCTTGAAATAAATGAGAGAGAGAGTGCAATTTACATGTCAGTAAGACGCAGCCAAGAGAGGTTATTGAAGTGTTCGGAAATATGATCGTAACGGCGGATATTGAAAACGAATCGAACTCAAGCATTATGAACACGCTGCAGTCTCTATACTCCTTACTTCAATCATCCAACCTTCTCTTAGTTTGTCTCTTCAATTCAGAATAAAAATAGTATAAATAATCATAATAATATTATTATTTAATCTGGCAGGCTTTAAGCCCTTATATTTGAAATAAACCAGCTAACCAAGGCTTACAAACGTGTGTTCACACCTTGTAATTATATCTAAAACTAACACTTCACACTTGTAACCTGAAAGCACCCTTGAATGAATTTTCCATAATTTATTAATAGTTACACATTTGTTAATTCATGTACAAAGCTCTAATAATATGTAATTAAATTCGACCAAGTAATTATTTCATTGTATTCCTTTCATAATAATTTTCATCTTTAGAAGTCTCATAACAGACCGCTGAGTTTTCAGATAAGGCAAATATTTCGAACACAAATTCGTAATTCTTTAAGATACCGAGCTGGGTATTTATTGGACTAGTTTGTGTTCACTTTGAAAAACTCCATCTAAGAAACAAACAGTTAAAAATAAATTGTTGGTAATAATTTCAGCAAACAAATATACCGAACGATTGAACTATAGGGTTTCCAGTATAAAACCGGACACTCTGCGGCTGGCAGAGTGAAATTCGGACGAGGAGAGAGCGCAGCCTGACGGGTGAAACCCCGTGAGGCGTGTTCCGGTTTTATATTTGAAGCCCTGTACAATTCTTTACGATAAAATCCCCATTTACTGTGTAATCAGCCTCTTAAAAGTGATATTGGTATACAACAGTTTAGGATTTAAATTTTAAATTGTTTATTTGTTCTATACAGACATTATTAGCGTTTTAATGTTTTGAAAATTTGTTTGTTAAAATAGTAATTAGTCTTATTAGAATGTTTCTTAAGACATTTTTTTTGCATGATTTGTTTTGTTTGTATTTCATAGGCCGGCATAACAAGTAGACTTATAACTATGTAGCTTACTGGGACCGTGGAACTTGGAGGTCCATATCCCCATAACGACTCCATAGATCTGTACTTTGAACTAAAATTTTGCATGCATTCCCTATTATAATCACCTTCCTCGAGTCATGGTTAAAGCCACATCCCACCTCTTTCTTGGCCAATCCACTGGCTGCTTTTCCTCTGATTTTCTTACAAGCACTTTCCATACCACATTTTCCAATTAATCGCCATCTGATCTATTCATCACTTTACGACACTTACTTGTTTATCATAATATCAAGTATTTAACTGCAATATAGTTATCTTCATTCAACTGTCTGTTTGTCTCTATTTGATTAAAATAATCCTTAGTACCTTCTTCATAAACTGGTAATATTCACTCCACTCTTAAAGGCAATTTTTGATACCCACTTAAGTATAACATTACTGTTAATATCGCCACGGTAATATTTTTATTTATCAACTTTGGTAGATAAATACGGGGTGAATCATAAATATGGCTATACGTTTGGTCGCGTTGTGTGATGAAACTATTACCGTTACAAGAAATATGAAAATACCGTTGGAAAGACAATTATTCAAATTACAGCAATTGAATAAAACAAAACAGTGTAGAACTTACGTCATTAGTAAAAATGGCATTGAATATGCAACAGCAAATTACAATTGTAGCATGGGCAATAACGTATTCTAATAATCTTGAGGCTGCAAGACGGGCAAGACGTGAGTTTAACGTAGCATTGCAGCCGTCAATAGTGGGGAAGTGGAGAAAACGACTGCTGGAAACGGGAAGGATGCAGAAAATCAAACCTCCTGGAAGGTCTCACATTAGCACGGATGAAGAAACACGAAGAGAATTGTGGAGGCGTTCGACGCTAGCCCACAAAAATCAACCCGCCAAGCTCTACATGAGCATTGATTTGTTTTGTTTTGTTCTATTGTTGTAATATGAAGGATACCCTTTCCAATGATAACATCATGTTTCCTTTAATAATAATATTTTCGTCACAATATGCGATCAAATGTATAGCCATATTTCTGAATCACTCTTTAGGTACGAAAAGAGTCGCTGTAATGCACATAAGAGCATGTTCTTCCAGAATTCACCTTGCATTTAATTTGTTTCTGTATCTCACCTCGTTTCTAATTATATTGCTTGAGTATACATTATTTGAATTTCGCCACAACTTTCAATTTTCTTTAATTTGTTAAGTGTCCATTTCAATTAAATAACTTTTTACTTGTGACCTTAATATTTAGGTCATGAGGGGTAATAATTTAAGTTTGAAATAGCTCTTTTTAGCGGAACATTCTTTTTACCGAGAACATGCACGGATATTTCAATATTCCTATATGTATATAACCTCGAAAGCACTAAATTCTACGCTTACCTACTTCTTCACGGAGTATGTAAGATGATGTATGTAACCTTAAATAATTTTGGGCAATATTAGACTAATGACTTGTTCCCTATGACTATAATTATTTACTTTTATCGATATAGCCTCTGTTTTAGTATTACAGTATTTTTACTTATGTTGATCATTTGCATCTCCTCGCTACTGCCTAATAATACCGCTATATTTTAATATACCAATAGCTCAGTAATGCTATTGATTATACATCCTATGTGTTCTCTAAATATTAGATTGCATTGCTTAACGATAAGATTGTTTGATGTGGCAAATATGAATAATCTGACCGCATTATCGTTACTACCTTCATGAAGACTGAATTTGTCTCTTGTTGGCATGAATATACCTTCATGTTACACTTTTGCATTAAAGTATCGGATGACAATATTCACACGATATCACAAAACACTATTGAATATGTATTTTAATTTTTCACAGTACTCGTCCTCGATCTTCCATCTTTATCTTATGTGGAGCCTTGTACATATCACTCACTCACTGGCTCTATCGACGCCGTAGGTTCGAGGCCGCGCGGATATAAGCTGCCCATACTTCCCTATCCTGAACTAATGTTTTCCAATCATCCCATGCATAATCCATTTCCTTCAAATTATGGATAATGTTATTCTCCCATCCCATTATTAGTCAACCAAATGAGCGTTTTCTCACTAGTTTTCCAATAAGATGCTTCCATGCAACTCTTGCATTCCCAATTCGTGTCACATGTCCTGCCCATCACTGTCTACGAGACTTAACTGTTATTATTATATCTGGTTTCCTATACATACTGTATAGCTCACTATTATGTAATTTTCACCATTCAACTGTCTGTTCATCTTTTTTTGGCACAAAAATTTTCCTGAGAATTTTATTCTCAAATACTCGTAATCTTCTTTTCTCCCTTAAAATAAGAGTCCATGTTTCGCATCCATATAATATAACCGGGAAAATAACGGTTTTATATATTTTCAGTTTAACATCTTTTGAATGGTGTTGGGACGACAAGAGTCCGTTAATGCATAATAGCATGCATTTCCAGAAATGAGTCCATGTGTTATTTGTTTGTGCTTCTCATTCTTTAATTGTAATTCTTGTTCCTAAATATTTGAATTCAGCCACTTCTTTATAATTTCACTTATTCGTCAATAGTTGTCCATTTTCATTATATTATGAATTTCTATGTGTGAACATATGTTTAGTTGTATTGATGTTTACTCACAATTCCAATTTCTTTGTATTATTCAATAGAATATGCGTGTTGGCCCTTTGTATCTCCTCGTTATCGCTCTATAATACCACAGCATCAGCATAAACTAACAGCCTATTCATACCATTGAGTTGTAGGCCTTCTACATTCTCCAAAGGTTTGATGGCGTGCTCTGGTACAAAAGTGAATATCAGTGAATGCTCATTTACCATGGATTCCCTGAAGTAGTCCCCGCTCGAAGAACCGAATAGGAGAATATTTTACCTCCGGAAAATTTTACCCCAGTGGAACCCATATCCGCGTTCTTTTTAGAGGTGAAAGATCGTCACTCTTTCGAGCAAGGTACTTTTTTTCGGCTGGCTTATTGCCTTCGATCTGGCCGCATGGGTAACCCTTTCGGCAGCAATGCTAGCCTTATACACTTACGAATACAAAATCTCGTATTTTACCCTTTAGAATTATGTATGATTTCCTAACGCTATCAAAACTAACATTTCTGTTAGCAGAGACAATTATCCTTCGCTTTACTATCTTTTTCGGAATTCTGGTTTCGTTATATTTCGTAGTACAGAAGATTGTTTTCCAGCTTCTCCTGGTCATCAAACTTCCTGAAAGGTGAATATATCCTTTGAATATTTGCCTAAAACTCCGTATATTAATACATCTAGTGTCCGCAAAAACTTGTCCTTGTGCTTAAATATTATTTTCTGGATCCCCTTAGGTAGGCCTCGCTCGGGAATCCAAATGAGGGACTATTTTATTTCCGCAGAATTTTACTTCCGATTAAGCCACGAACACATTCTTCATTTGTGCAGTTAGATACCATAAATTGTTCAAGCGCTCTTTCTATTCTGGGTTAACACCTTTCATCCGTTCGGCATAATTGACCCTTCAGGTAGCAATTATTTCACCACCATAGATTGAAGGCCCTGTTCCACGAAAAATGTAAGGATAACGTCTGATCTAGCAGTGTAACGACATAATATAAATTTAATTTAAAAATATGTTATTATAATTCATAGTTGTAAGTTCCAAATTATGTGCTTTTAATGAAAAATATATCATGTTTATTCTGTGTTCGCTGTGGTCTCGTGATAACGTCGTTGCCTCTTTGGGCCCGGATTTGATCCTCGGTCGGGACCAGTTACCTAGGTGAAGCATTTTTGTAGTTTTTCCTAATCTGTAATACGTATTACGGAAAATGTAAGACTAAAATAGTCCCAGAAAATACCTTGCTATTACAGTCACCTTTATTAGGCTATATATTCACTTTGTTTAGTGTTACATGTGAGTAAATGGTGTGTTTCGTGTTAAATGTTGAGTTGTCTCCGAGGAGATCCTGGATTGAGATGATCACTCGATCGAAGAAGGATCTCAATATATCTGAGTGATTAAAAAAAGTACGTGTGTGATCCAGAGTTAAAAATAATTTACCGGTATATCGTCTCCCCGTAGTATGGGAATTTTGGAAAAAGTTTTATTAAGATATATAAACGTTTCTGTATTTTTTAATTTTATTTTTCTTGTAAAAGTAGGCCTACATTTAATTTATTTCTGTACCTCATACCTGTTTGTAGTTATTCTTCCCAAGTATTAATTTCTGCCACAAATTCAAAATTTACCTCATTTGTCATAAATTCTCCATTTCCATTATATAATAAATTTCTATATGTGACTATGTTTAGTTTTACTGATGTTTACTTAGAGCCCCAATTCTAAGAATGTTTATTGTGTACACTATGTAAAAGCGAACTATATGATCTTTATGGAAAACCAAATGTAATAAGAAAATTAAGGAGCGTAGATTCTGATGGGTAGAACATTTGGGAAGAATCGGGAATGAAAGAGGGACATGAAAGTACTTGTATGGAATGAAGGGAAAGCGCACGCAACCAGGAATGAGGTGGACGAATAACGTTAACTAATGAATTAAACAGAGAATAACTGGAAAACATTGGCTCAGAAAAAGCAAGATTAGAGGTTTGGGTGTATGCGGCCATGAACCTACGGCAGTGATAGTACCAGTAGATAGTCACAATGCTAGCAACGTAGTTTATTAGTCCATCCCTGTGGTGTAATGCCAGTGGGCCCAGATAATATGGGACAAGTTTACTGGTTACATTTCGAGTATGTTTTCCTCACTTATAATAATCATTTCAGGACAGTAAAGCCCAAATAATCTACGAAAGTCATCTGACCATTATAATGATCCTGTAGATTCGTCTTGTTTAGTATGTATAGTATGTCTTTGTCTTAATTGCTCGTGTTGTCTCAGAGATGAGCTGACCGTCATCCATGTTCTTGTGTGCTCAGAAAAAGTGTGTGTCTGTTCAAGAATTAAAAATCTTTCCCTGACTGGTTGTATCCTGTAAGACCCAGGTGCTTATTTTTTGTTTTCGTTTTACTGGTTTTCCTTCTTGTTTTACCTATTTTTTTGTTTTCTTGTTTGTTAACTTTCTTTAATCGTCACATAGACATTAGGACAGGACACACACACCCAGACCCAAGGTGGAGATTTAAAATTCCCTACCCCGCCAGGAATCGAACCCGGGTCGCCGGAGTGAAAGGTAGGGTCTCTACCGACTAGGCCACGGCGACGGACTGCCTTGAAATATGTGGAAGACCTACAAGTTAAACTAAGAAAGAAAGAAAGAAAGAAAGAAAGAAAGAAAGAAAGAAAGAAAGAAAGAAAGAAAGAAAGAAAGAAAGAAAGAAAGAAAGAAAGAAAGAAAGAAAGAAAGAAAGAGAAAGAAAAATAAAGAAAAAAAGAAAAAAGAAAGAAAGAAAGAATGTGGTTTGTTATCAAATATAAATGGTGTTGTATCAAACAATTTCGCTTTCTTTATCATCAAATATGATTTCTGAATCATATAATGCTTCCATTCTTTCGGATGCAATTCAGTTTAATAAATTACAGATCTACTTTCCGCAAGTTAAACTGTAAACTTGTTACGAATCAAGAAATTTAGATTCGTAAAGGGAAATAGACTGAGGAAAATAACGGGTAATTTTTATTCCCTATTACAGTATCTTTAAATTGTATTCTGATAATCTCAAAGCAAACAGTCAAATATTTTAATGTTTAATATCACTGCTACTGATCCCAGGTTCACTAATACCATGTTCATAGCAAGTATTTATCATACTGATAAATAATAATATATTAATTATGTAAGGAAATATAAAGCAATTTAAATGACTAATCACTATAATATATAAACATTAAAATTAACAAGAAAGTCAGAAATGTGGGGGAAGGAATTGTGGACAGAATGTAAATGAGGCTAAAGGTCTCAAAAAGGGGGGGGAAGTTATAAAAAATTGCTCCCATTCTCAATATCAGACAATATATCACTAACTGGTTTATTTCTGAGGGTTCTAATTCGTCAAATGAAAAAAGGTGGGCATCCAAAAATCCTAACCCTAATGATAACATTCGCACATCTACTATATCCTCTTTAATACACGTAACTTTAGATGTTAGACAATCCAGTCGATTATTAAGAAACGTCATAATAAATATTACATTTTAACTCTTGCCTCAAATGACCAATCACATTTCAATTATTTTATTTACAACCAATTACAGTCGTTTTTCACCTCGATTGTATTGGTTTAATTATACCGCTTTAACATCAAGCTCATCCTTTTTAATATTCTGAATATACCATAGCATTATTTTGCACATGTGGCTACCTGATGGGATATATAGGGCACGAGTGTAAACAGATAGTGCTTGCAGGAGATAAAACAAAGAGCATTTGTAGCGACTGATTATACCACAAAAAAAGAAGAAACCACTGTTTGAAATCGAAATATTTCCCAGAAAATAACGCTGAAGAAATATATAATTGATATATTTACATCATAGGACATCAGAAATTAATTAGTAACTATAATGTTGGTTATAAATTTCTCCACTAGGGTTCATTCTAACAATAGTGCGATCCTTTGGCAAAAAATAATATGATCTGGTTGCAGTGATGTACAAATGAAGCATAACAAACGTGTCTCATTTGTTTTCAAACATCGCCGTTTACATCAAATATATAAATATTTTAAAATAACTATAGTTGAATAATGATTTGTGAGTAAACAGCATAATTTCATTCGTTAAATAGTCCTAACATATGCCAATCTTGATTTCCAAATTCTCTAATTTAGAAATCACTGGTGGCAATACTTATGACAAATGCATACTTGAAATACGAAGTGTCATTTGTCACATTTATGTTTGAATGGTAGCATAGACCAAACTATAATTGTTAGAAGACCTATTGATCTTAATTAAATGTACCCGTTTGCAATTGTTAATTTTGTTTATATTTTATTAAAATTTAGTTCTAAGTTATGAAATTTTCAGTGGACCTATCTTCTTCGAAGTGTTCGTCTTAAAATACTATATTGTAAATCGGAAGATATTTTAATTGAAATAGTCCGTTTAGCTTAATATTTGTAATCTGTTATCAATTTTTGGAAGTACTGATCAATATTTGAAAAGTATTCTAAACATCTGTTGAGCAATCGAGGAGTTTTGATAAAAGGAGGAGGCGTGTGACGTCATAAACATTGCGCATGCAGTTGCAATCACGCCTGTCTCTCGACATCCAAAGTACAGTGACGGAACCCTTGAATCTAACGAATTCTACTTCTTCCAGCCTTTCTTGCTTAAATTTAGTTCTTTAAACCTTTCTTAAGTCGCATAGTTGAATATTAGTTATTTTTCGGACTTAATTTATCTATGCAGTTTTAAATGTAAATACGGGTAGACACCATGTGGAGTGTAAGATACAATTTAAAGTAGACCTTTATCAATCTTAATACAGTTAAACTTCGAATACACTTGTTCGCATATATATGTTGAATTAAACCAGAGCTCACCAATTAGATTTCATGCACGCCAATTTTCAAAGTAGTACATTAAGTTGAGGTCCGGAACCAGTTCTTTAAACATACGAAGCTTTAATATTGTAACTAATATTATAAGCAACTTATTTAAATTATGTTATGGGTACAAATTAAACAAAACACTTGGCAAATAGTAAAAGGATACAGCGCAGTAGTACACAGATATTAATTATAATAATTATTAGTGAGTTTATGCTAAACTTAACATATGGTCACAGTAATGTTTACATATCTCACATCACAAATTTCGAGTTTATCACGATACCAGGTTTCAAAAGGAATCCCGTTCGTCTTCAGTCAAATCTCTGTCCATAAGCAGTAATGCCAACCGAGCTAACAATTACACTATCATGACATGAAATTTAGAACAACTGGCTGTATTCGATGTTTAAACGGGTTAAAAATGTATTAATTATATATTAAACCGGTCCCGAAACCAGAGTCCTAGAGTCCGGATCCGGACCGCGGTCCGCCAATTGAAGACCACTAAATTAAAGAATCTGACAAGTACTATTTATCATTACCTTGTAAAATAATATTTTGTATTATTAGGAGTTTTTTCTAAATTACAGTAGTGTTTTCTTCAATTGAGGTAAATCGCCCTTGGATATAGTCGCTTTACAGGATGTTAGGTGGCCAAGAGAAGGTAGTCAGGAATCAGGAAGTTTGCATTATACTATGGGGGTGCAGGAAGACCTGCATTTGGAACAGGTTTTTTAGTCAGAAGGAGGATCCTATCCGCTATCCGAGATATTAAGTTTGTTAGTGATAGGATATCATACATAATTCTAAAGGGTAAACGACATGATTTTATAATTGTAAATGTACATGCCCCCACAGAAGATAAAGATGACAAGATCAAGGATGAGTTCTATGAAGAATTAGAATGCTTATTTGATAGCCTTTCACGATATCATATGAAAATTGTCTTAGGAGATTTAAATGCAAAAGTGGGGCGGGAAGATATATTCAAACCAACAATAGGCAAATTCAGTCTTCATGAAGATAGTAACGACAACGGGGTTAGATTAGTCACATTTGCCACATCAAAGAATCTCATTGTTAAGAGCACAACATTTCAGCATAAGGATATTCATAAATACACCTGGACGTCCCCAGATGGAGAAACTCGGAACCAGATAGATCATGTATTAGTGGATAAACGCTGGCACAGTAGCATCATTGATATTATATCAGTTAGAGGGACAGACTGCAATTCAGATCATCATCTGGTCAAGGTGAAAATCAGACAACGGCTATCGCTTATGAGAGGAAAAAACGCTAAAGATGATTCTGTAAAATATGAATTAAAAAACTTGAAAATGATGAAATGCGGCAAGAATAACAAATCAAAATTGCTAATAGATTTGAATTACTGGAATCTTCAGATGACAATGTGGCAAACGAAGAAGAAACTGATATAAATAAAGAATGGGAGGCTATAAGAGAGACTATTAAATTGTCAGCATCAGAAAGCATTGGTTGTTTAAAAAAAAGGCAAAACAAGAAATGGTTTGATGAGGAATGTACCGACATTGTAAAGAAAAGAAAGCTAGCAAAAATGAAATGGTTACACGAGCCAAATGAGGTAAATTTAGAGCAATAGGGTAGTGTTAGACGGGAAACCACCAAGTTACTAAAGAGTAAGAAGAGGGAATATTTGAGAGAGAAGATTAATGATCTTGAAATGAATGCAAAAAATAGGAACATTAGAGAATTATATCAGGGAATTAGTATAGAGAATAAAGGGTTTCAGGCTAGAACAAACATAATTCGGAATCAAAATGGGGATATGATTGCAGATTCCAAGAGTATATTAAATAGATGGAAAAGTTATTTTAATCAGCTATTAAATGTACATACAGAACAGGACATTGAGGAGGATAAGTTACAGACAGCAGAAATGCTAGTCGCAGAGCCAAGTGCATTAGAGGTTGAAATGGCAATTGAAAAATTGAAGATGCATAAAGCATCAGGTTCAGATGAGATCCCAGCAGAACTGATAAAATCAGGGGGAGAAAAATTGATGGACAAGATACGCTGGTTGCTTCGTATGATTTGGGAAAAAGAAGCTCTTCCAGATGAATGGAAGGAATCAATTATCGTACCAATTTATAATAAAGGAGATAAAACTGATTGCAACAACTACAGGGGCATCTCATTACTTTCAACTTCGTACAAAATTCTAACAAATATATTAGTAAGCAGACTTACTCCGTATATTGATGACATTCTAGGAGATCATCAATGTGCATTTAGAAGAAACAGGTCTACAACAGATCAGATTTTTAGTATAAGACAGATTTTAGAAAAGAAATGGGAATATAATGGTACTGTACATCAACTATATGTAGACTTCAAAAAAGCATATGATTCAATTAAGAGGGAGAAGTTATATAGTATCCTGCTGGAGTTCGGAATTCCTAAAAAGTTAGTTAGACTTATATGAATGTGTCTAAATGGCTCAACGAGTAGGGTGCGTGTAGGCAAACAGTTTTCAGACACTTTTGAAATCCAGAATGGGTTGAAGCAAGGAGATGCACTATCTCCTCTACTATTTAATTTTGTACTAGAGCATGCCATTAAATCTTTAGAGAATGAGGAAGGCTTACAACTCAATGGTATTAATAAGCTGTTAGTTTATGCTGATGATGTAGTACTACTGGCCGATAGCGAGGAGATACTAAAGGCCAACACGCACACACTATTGAGGTACACTAAGAAATTAGGACTGGAAGTAAATATCAGTAAAACTAAATATATGGTCACACGTAGAAATACATTATATAATGGAAATGGACAGCTAATGACAAATGAGGGAAATTTTGAGGAATTGGTTGAATTCAAATACCTAGGAACAATAATCACAAATAGGAATGAGATGCACAAAGAAATTAAACATAGGCTCAATTCTGGAAATGCATGCTATTATGCATTGCAGAGACTTTTGATGTCCCAACTCCTTTCAAAAAACGTTAAGCTGAAAATATATAAAACTATTATTCTACCAGTTATATTATATGGGTGCGAAACATGGACTCTTACTTTAAGGGAGGAAAGGAGATTACGAGTATTTGAGAATAAAGTTCTTAAGAAAATTTTTGGACCAAAGAGAGATGAACAGACAGGTGAATGGAGAAGACTACATAACAATGAACTACATGGTCTTTATAGGAAGCCAGATATAATAAGAACAGTTAAGTCCCGTAGACTGCGATGGGCAGGACATGTTGCGCGTATGGGGAATGAAAGACCTGCATGGAAACTTCTCGTAGGAAAGCCAGAAGGAAAACGCCCAGTTGGTAGACCAAGAATGAGGTGGAGAACGACATTAACTATGATTTGAAGGAAGTAGATTATACAGGGAATGATTGGAAAGCATTATCTCAGGATAGGGATGTATGGAGAGCTTATGTCCGTGCGGCCATGAACCTACGGGTTCGATAGTGCCAGTGAGTAAGTAAGTATGTAAGTTTTCTTCAATTATAAAGTAATTTTATCCTAACACTAATTCCTGACTTGCGCATCTTCTTCGCCAATTTCGTTCTATTCATACTTAGTACGGTGTAATTAGTCCAAAAAAGGACTAACCCCAATATCCAAAGTATAAGTTTCCCATCAATTCGCAAGTGTTCACATTGTTTGGTATAAAGTTACACCATTTTGAGCGTCGGGTTTGGGAGGGGGTGGGGGAGAAGTTCGTAATTAGTAGTTTTTATCAGATTTTCTTGAACATTTCGAAACCAATGCAGCTTAGCGCAAAAGGTGCCTTTTACATAAACAATATACGGTAAATTGCGAACAAAAATGGTTATGTGCATAATGTTGCAAAGGTGAACGGTTCCGGAGTTGCGGAGGGTGTAAAAGTAGACAGTTTACGTATATTTTAATTTTTTTTGGGAAATGTTATTATAACTATCATGTAAACAGAAATAACTAAACAAAAATAATATCGTACAATCGTATTGTAGTTCAAAAGAGGCTAAGAGGCTCCGCAGAGGGTTAGAAGCGTAAAAATATTGAGATATAGAACCGTGCGTGAGGAACCCTGCACCTGCCTTCCTCTGTCTCTCTGTCGGCTCAGTCGTATTCGGAGACCCATGGAATGCGTTTGTGAGTGTTATTTCTAGTGAAGTTCTGCTGTCATTTTTATTGTTCATTTTAGAATACTGTGCGAAATAGTGATAATCACTTCGAAGTGTGTGAATTATGGCCGAGTGTGTGTTGAAACCTTGGTGTTGTAGCAGATGAAAACGTGAACTGTGATAAAGCGTTTGAAGTTGGAACACTAGCCTTGAAAGAGATTGGGAATAAAACATTCGATACGATACACTTGAAAAGAAAGCTGTTAAGTCTATAAGCCTCTATAAACAAGTCTATGACAATTAACAACAACACTGTATGTGTGAACCCAAACATTGTCTTACATTGGATGTTGAACGCAGTAAGGAGTAATGAGAGACTTAAAGAAATATTTCAATTTGAATTATGTGCTTATTCTCCATCCCTCTTCGACGAATGAGGAAGGCAAGCAAATTTTCAATGGTGACTGTTTTGGTTCCACATTCATATAAATCATCGATCACCTCATATTCAGATAATGTGTCTTACATCATTGATGGAGGTCACCTCCTTCATCATGTTGTCTGGCGATGCCCAGCTACCTTCTAACAGATTTGCAAGCAATACACAAATTGCATAATTATTCATTATGGGCCAGAAACTGATGTTGTTTATGGATACGAGCAAGGAAACACAACATATGACGAACATTTATCCTTATCACGTTCTAGCACTAACATTGAAGTAAACGTAGAAGACTCAATCCATGTAAATATCAATCAAAATGAATTTCTAGCTAACGCTAAGAACAAATTGGGCCTTATTTCTCTCCTTACAGTGCACTTGCAAAGAGGTGGTTGCACAGTTCATCAAGCAACGGGTGACGCTGATTTATTAATAGTTTTAACAGCAATTGATGAAGCTAAGAAAGACGTTGAAGCTTGCGTAATTGGTAATAACACGGACTTACTGGTCTTGTTGACTGTCCTCAGAGAACAAATTGAAAATGGTGTACCTAATAAAGGCAATCATCAGGAAAAGCTATACATTATTTCTGATATTCAGCGAGGCATTGGGGATATGAAAAGTGTGCTCTTAGCTGTATACGCCTTCACAGGATGTGACACTGTATCAGTTATCTACAAAAAGAGGAAAATTACACCGCATAGAAAAGTGCAAGCTAACAACGCTCTTCGTACGAAACTTGTCTTCAACAACCCCAAAGCAGACCCCAGTGCAGTGGCTGACGCTGGAAAGCATTTCTTTCTTGCGATGTTTGGAGCCAAGAACACCGAATATCTAGATTGTTTTCGCTACCAGTGTTACTTGACGGCTATTTGCAAAGCAGCCTACACATTGTCCCCACACTTCAGCAACTTTCAAGCAGCATTCAATTAGAACCTACCACCAGGTGCAGCAGTGGTTGAATGATAAGAAGAATCCTCTCGAGTGGGGGTGGAAAAAGATTGACGAACACCTGAGACCAATTACAACAGCACGTCCTGCAGCTCCCCAGGAATTATTTTCTTATTTTCCCTCATAGTGTGCACTTGTAAATACGAATGTGTCCATAACTGCGAGTACAGAAAGAGTGGTCAAAACTGCAGAAGCATATGCAGTAATTGCTCAGGCCTAGGATATGATAACAGGGACACGAATATCATAGATGAAGATACAGATGAGGAGGGTACTATGTTTGAAGAGGGTGGTGCCATGTTTGAAGAGGACTCGACTTCAAAATTTTTAATAAAATATGGTTGCAATATACAGCCAAATATACAAATTTTCTAGAGAAAAGCCTCCAAAAAATTTCAGATTAAAATATAATATTATGATTAAAAGTAATATATTTATATATCTTAAATTATAATGATGATATTCTTACATTTTAAATCATTTATGTTTGAAAGAAATTCATTCTTAATTCGGCATTGTACAGAGAAAGTTCAGAGTGAGTTTCTCCATATCGCAGATTTATATGGCCTACGCCTGTGGAAGCCTCATTTCCCTTAAAATTTAGCACCTCTTGAGAAAGTGGTGAGGTTGTCGTTCCTTTAAGGTCTTGTCACTAATTACCACCGGTCACTAAAATCGCAATTTGCCTTTACAAAACACAAACCTGTACAAAAAACATTAGTTTCATTAGTCATAATGTCATATGTTTTCCAAGAAATCTAAAAAATACGATAAATGTCTACTTTTACAACCTCCGTAACTCTGGAACCGTTCACTTTATCAAGGTTATGCACAGGACCATTTGTGTTCGCAATTTAATGTACATTATTTTTGTATAAGACATGTTTTGCGATAAACCGCATAGTTTTCGAAATATCTAATAAAAACTGATAAAAATTACTAATTTATCAACTTCTTCCCCCACCCCCCAAAGCCGATGCTCAAAATGGTGTAACGTTTTACCAAACAATATGTGGACTGCATTGAACAATTTGGAGTTGGAGGGAAACTTTTACTTTGGATGTTGAGGTTTGGGTCTAATTGCACCATACTAACTACTCGTTCCATCCAGCCACAGTTACTGTGGTTTTCCCCTTCTTCTTCTTCTGCCTTCAGCATTCCATTTCAAAATCGTTTTTGGAATTCTGTCGTACGCCAATATTTTAACATGTCCAAACTATCCCAATTTTCGTTCTTCAATTACTTCAAAAATGTACTTATACATTTTTATCTCTCTCATTTTGTATGATTTTATGGCTCATGTTTTTTACCGATTAATGGAAATAGTCAAATTCTATAACCAACAACTTACTAGCACGTGGCGTGTCTAATGACCGAATTTTAGTTACATAAAACATTACACTTTTAAATAGTGAATTATAAATTATTCGTTTTGGCTAATTACAATATTCCTACTCTTAAGAATTTAATTCAGCATATCAATTTTTCGATTTCGCCTGAACTAATTCCATCTGCTTCTAAAATGAATCTCAAGTAATTAAAATTATTGACTTTATAAAATTTTTCTTCTCCGCTCTCCATGTTTTCATCATCTTCCATCTCAGTGTCAAATGGTCAGTTTTTTTAAAGTTAATATTCAATCATATTTTTTAAAATTCCTCAACCAATTTGCTTGCTTATATGAATTACCCTCTTTGCTGGGATAACCGCATAAAGCGATGAGCAGCTTTAATATAGGCATCAATTGTTTAAGTTAAAATAGAAAATTTAATATATTCCGATTGAGGGTCTTTCCACTTTTCAGCGGTTGCCCTTTTACCAGCCGGCTGTTGGCCCTTCACATCCACATGTGTCAATCACAGAGGTAGATGATCAACAGCCAGTGTAGAGGTGACATGTGGTTAGCATGTCGAGTCCCCCAGCCGTTATAGCTGGTTCCTCAACCTGGAGCCGCTACTTATTGTAGCTACCCAATTGCCTCACGATGCTGGGTGGGCACCGGTCCCATACTGGCTGAAATACCATGAGCAAATTTCTTCCCCCATGGAGACTCGAACCAGCGCAAGTCCCATAGCTCTGCGCCAAGGCTTCCTACCTTAACCGCTCGGCTACGGCGCGGGACTAAATTTAATATATATGTACTCAAATAACAGATATCAAATTATAATAATTGGAAGTTATTTTTCAAAACAGAGAGGCTGTTACAAGGATGTTGATTTCCTCTTATACTTTGAAATACATAAAAATATGTATTAATGTCTATTTAAGAGTTTGGTCTGGGACATCCAATGTTATGGGTAATGAAAATAATAAGTAAAGTAAAGTGATCCCACAACAGGCCTCAGGAGACCCTTGGGGTAGTAGGAGGTTAAGGCTCCCACTTTTTCTAGACAATCGGCACTTTATGTCAGCCGGGTTGTCAGCCCTGCGTGACGGCCGTCTTTACCCCCAGAACAAGCGTCTGGTACTCATTTTCGTTAGAGGCTGAGTCGACCCCAGGGCCATAGTGCCGCCGGAAAGTTTGGGTCAGTTTAAAAATCCTGACCTCAACGGGTAATAATAATAATAATAATAATAATAATAATAATAATAATAATAATAACAGCATTGTATGTATTATACTATTGATTATTAACATTTAATTTACGTCACTAAATGAACAATAACATACTGTTCCTATTTCTAATAATAGTTACTTGACAATTTATCTTTGTATGCACACCAGGGTCTTCTGAACAAAATTTAATGGTTTTTATTGAGTTTATTGTGTCTTAAATGTCATATGTATCATATTTTACAATTTTTTGCCACGTTGTTCCTTTTTTTCTGTAATCAATTCTATTTTAATCATGTTTCAGGAATTTTTATAAGTCGTAAACCTAGTTGAAATAACCCACATAATAAATGCAATAGAGAAGGAATGCTAGTTCGCGAACTATTTCAACGAATATCTCCTCACTCTCGTCTATCATTATCTAACTCTAATTTAATTGTGTTAAGGAAATGCTATTTTTTTCAACTTTCACAGGTTCTTATTGTATTTTGAGACAGTATGTAGATTATCAATGAAACGTGAAATCTGCAACAATAATGAGTTAAATTCACTGCCTGGTGATAATTCGAATGTAAGTGAACATCTGTAACAAAACTCCATAATTTGTCTAATTTTCCAAAATGTAAATATATTACAATAACTTTCGGCTTGACAAACGTGTGCGGTTTTCATGTTCAGGAAATGGCTGACCTTCCTGCAAGGGGTGTGCTTATGGTCACAAACAACAATAAGTCAAGTAATTTAATATTATTGGCGGCACGGAGGCGTGAGACAATGAAATTCTTAAATATACGTCGAGTTTACCTAATGAACAGGGTTAGCACTCTTAGGAATTAGCCTTTTCTGTTCCTTGTGAATTATCTAAAGTATTTCACGGCAACTGTATGTAAAATACATGAATGTTGTAGAACCTAAGAAAAAGCAGATAACACATAAAATTTATAAAAGGCTAAAGGAAACACAACAACGAAGAAGGAGTACATAGGGGAAAAACTATAACATAGTTAAAACAGTTTATACAATCTTCTTCTTCTTCTTCTTCCTTCCAAATATTAGGTCAAGGCCTGTTACGATCCTATAGAACGTTTATACCAGAGCCGTCCAAACTACGGCCCTCGGGCCACATCCGGCCCGCTATGGCTTTTTGTATGGCCCGCGAAAACACTGAAATGAACAAATTAAATTTAGATTTTAAAATGTAACATCTAGTTTGGACATCCCTGTGTGAAATTCAGCTCTCTGGAATGTGAGGCTGAGGTGTCACCGCGTCTCATGGAAAAGTAGTAGAGATGATTCACCCATTATTTACCGTTTTCTCCCCACTCCAAACTTTGAACATTACTTGTTTCGTTTGTTGTATTGTCAATCAAACAGTAGCATGTGCACGTAACAGTTGTAAAAATAGTTTTAAAGTGAGAAAATGCTTTCAAAATACGCAAAGTTGATGCCGAGTGTTCTAAGTTTAACGAATCCTGGACTAGAAAGTACTAGCATTTCTTGTCGACATGGCAACGCATTTTAATGACATGAATATTATTTTACAAGGTAAAGACAAATTAATCAACCAAGTTTACAGAGCAATAACAGCTTTCTAATTGAAACTAAAGCTAATGAAAAGGAACGTGTCTGTGAAAAACTGCGTACATTTTCCAAGTGTAAATGCTCTGTAAAATGAATATTCAGAATTGTGTCTCAGAAGTGATTATTTTGTGGACGTTATTGAAAGAATTGAAGAATAGTTTTCAAACAGATTTGTTATTTCAATAAAATGGAACCAGACATTTCTCTGTTTTGGTCTCCATTTCCCTTCGATGTTAACAAAGCACCAACAATGTTGAAATTTGAACTAATAGATTTGCAGTTTAATGACGCAATTAAAGGAGTTTTTGATCCTACAGATATCATTAAGTTTTCTACAGGTTACTACCAGAAAAATATTTAGGGTTGAAGGAACACGCCCGACGTTTAATCTGCATGTTTCCCTCGACATACTTGTGTGAACAAACATTTTCTAAAATTAAAATTCAAAAATTACGATTGAGGTCAAGTTTGAGTGACGAACATCTCAAAGACGTCTTATTTAGGCTAATCAGTACTACTCAGCAGACACCTGACATCCACCGTTTGTTAACTTTAAAAAGCAAGCTCCACTCTTCTCAGCAGGTATCTAAGTATAGGCCTATTCACGTTTGTAATTTTTTTTACAATTTTAGTTGCAACATGGTGTCACAAAAGTTATAACATTCTTCTGTATGATCACGTAATTTTATTTTAATAGCAGTAGTAGTAGGAGTAGTAATAGTAGTTGTTGTAGTCGTAGCAATAATAATAATAATAATAATAATAATAATAATAATAATAATAATAATAATAATAATAATACTAATAATAATAATAACAATAGATTTAGCACTTCCTCATATTCTACATCCTTCACAGTAGCCTCTGCCCGCTCCTGGAATCCCCTTCCTCAAGATATCAGGGGTTGCCGCACACTTGGTACCTTTAAGTCACGCTTATACAGTTACCTGTTGTCTAATAATTAATTTTTCTCTATTTATTTAATTTTATACTATGTCATTAATCTTTTCCTGGTTTTTTATATATCTTGTACATATTATATATTTAATTCGTTATATTTAGAGTATATCAAATTACATTATAAATATTAAATGCATTGTATTCATAACTTGTAATTGTTTATATATATATAAATAGATATATAAACAAAACATAGTGTTCTGCTCAAGAGCAGGTCTTTCACTGCAAACTCAGCATTCTCCACTCTTTCCTTGACTCAGATTTCCTTTTTGTATCTCCATATAAACCATTTATTTTAATATTGTCTATCATCTGATGTCTTTTTCTGCCTCTAACTTTCTTTCCGATGACCATTCCTTCTAGAGCATCCTTCAGCAGGCAGTTTCTTCTTAGCCAGTGGCCAATCCAATTTCTTTTCCTCTTCTTTATGAGTTCCAGCATTGTTCTTCTTTCACCCACTCTGTCTAGCACATCTTCATTTCTTACTTTGTCTGTCCAGTTTATATGTTCCATTCTTCTCCATATCCACATCTCAAAAGCTTCCAGTCGCTTTTCCTCATTCCGTCGTAATGTCCACGTCTCCACTCCATATAATGCTACACTCCACACAAAGCACTTCACTAGCCTCTTTCTTATTTCTCTTGCCAAAGGTCCGCAGAAAATGCTTCTCTTCTTGTTGAAAGCTTCTTTTGCCATTGCTATCCTCTGCTTCAGTTCTTGACCGCAGTTCATGTTACTCTTGATAGTACAACCCAAGTATATGAAGCTCTCCACTTGCTCAATGGCCTCATCTTTAATCTTCATGTTTATCTTCCTTTGTTTCTTTCCTATAATCATGGCCTTCGTCTTATTTATATTTATCTTCATCCCATAATCCTCGCACTTATCATTCAGCTCCATCAGGATGTTCCTCAATGTCATTGCATCTTCTGCTAGCAAAGCCATATCATCAGCAAATCTTATGCACTTTATTCTTCTTCCTCCCATGTGCATATATATTGTAATTTAGATTTAAGACTATTTTTTTGTATTTTTTTAAACCTGGTTGAGTGGTAGACAAAGTCTTAAGGCCTTAACTCTGCCAGGTAAAATAAAGCTATTATTATTATTATTATTATTATTATTATTATTATTATTATTATTATTATTAAGCAGCTGTAGCAGCAATAATAGTAACGATATTTACGTTCCGGCCCGCGATCAACTGCACAATCAGTTATTGGCCCGGCCCATTAAAAAAGTTTGGGCGGCCCTGGTTTATACAATCTAAGTTATAAAATAAAATTTGTACATGAGTTCTCAGTCATCCTCAACTACAAGGTATATTTTAAAGGAGCACTGAGATCTCAGGAGCAGATTTTCTTTTAATTTTTACATAGTGACTTCCGTAACGAATTTTAAAAGTGTAGTACAGTAAATCTTGCTCAAAGCGGAACCGCATGCAGCCAATTTTTTTTCGCATAAGACAAAATTTCGCAATATAAAAAAAAAGAAACTTATTAATATTATATTCGTAGATTATAGAGTACCCTATATGTCTTTTTTTTTACGTATCTGGGATTAATTGTAGCGGCATATAGTTTAAAAGTGAAGTATAGCATGAACGAGCGACTTCCACAGTAACGCTAAAAAACAGTCCCGTTTCGTCAGCATTAAAACTGTCTTTTAGGCGCGTGTCCTGAAATTAAATAATGCAGTTTCAGTTTCCGTTCACTAACTACACTTTAGTCCACATCCTTTGATTCCTCACGAATTTCAATCCACACTACAGTGTGTCTTATTAAACTGTCCAGCCAACCTGAAGATGCCTTGAAATCGTTATTCCCTAAGGATTTAGCAACAGCTAGAGCTTGACTTTGGAGCAACGTTCCGGAAATTTGGAGATTTTGTGATCATGCACTTGCGAAACACCCCCACAATATTTCGTTTATTTCTTTATTTCATTTTATTAGCTTTCTCTTCTTTTGGCCATTTCATTGCATCCATTCATTCATTACTTTTTCTTTGTGATTTAAAGTCTCATAAACTAGAGTTTTTCCACATTATATTTAGTCATTATTTCGGGCACTGAGTTTTCGTATCTTCGACCACTTTCATTTTCTCGTTTAATGACAATGAAACATACGCAAATTCAGAACGTTACCTGTGACAGATTGGTCTCACTACTTATATGAATTTAAGATTTTACAGTGCTATGGTTATTTGTAAGACAGGTACAGTATCTGTATTTCGCATAATGGGTGTGCAGTGAAGCCGATAGAAAATCTCAGGTACAGGAAGAATTCACCCGGCGGCAGGAATCATTCCTTATTGTTTTTTTACCTAACGGGTATTCAGTGATGTGGAAACTAATTTATTTCTCTCTCTGTCTTTCCGCTTTATAATGTTTTTCATGAATTGTATAGAAATATCCTTCCGTTTCCGCGTTGGACAGATTCCGTTTTATGGAAAATAAATACACGTAAAATTACTATTATTTCGCCAGGACCAATATATTTGTTCACATTGGACAGATTTCTGCATTATTCTCGTTCCGGATAAACACGTTTTAGTTTATATTTACACAATAATGTTGTCTTGAAACCGTAAACAATGTACGAAAGGAACAAAAATGTGTATCGTCTCTGTATTATTTAATGTTTTATTGTTTTCCTCCTCTTTATCAAGTATAACTAACTCCATGGCGCGATAGGCCTAAAAGGCTTGTGCCGTGGTGACTTAAAACTTTCTTCTTTGACGTATTATATACCCTCTGTGATGGTGAAGACGGTGTTCGGTGCTCTTTCCTCTCCTTGTTGTCCCTTCCTTTACTTCCCCTCATTGTCGTCATCGGCGCGAGTTGCGATGCATCGAGACCGATGTCCACGAGCGACGTGAAGTGACGTTTCATTAACATTCGCAAGTCAAATTTCGTTCCGGTAAGGTCGCCGGAGATGTAGGGAAGGTCCCTGGCCGATGACTGTTCAACTTCGGGTTTTTCAAGAAGCTGTCAGAAGAAGATTGTTCCCTTGGAACGAATGGGGACATTAAGTATGAAAGTATGTGGATTTTTGTGAAGTTATACCGACGACTCTTCATTGTTATTTTTAGTTCTTTATGTTTATATTCAAATATTTAAACACGACAGCTATTTATATTGTTTTTCTATACAATATTTGAACCTGAGATTTGCGTGCATGTTCCCATTCCTCTCATTATCAGAGTTATTTATATCAAAGGCAAAGTCAGAGAGATTAGTTATAACTTGAAAAATTTATGTTGAATAAAATACAAGTAGTTAATTTTTAGGAAGATGAAATGTTTCTGTATTTTGGGCCCAGCTACAGATTCTGCTTAGAAGCTTGTGTGATACAAGCTAGATTGAAATTCAACGATAGGTTTTGAAATAGAGAGATAACGATAAGAGGTTTTTAAATTGAGATTAGCGTAATGATCCATGGGTACCGAAGAGATGGTAGCAGATCATTCAATTAATCTCCCGGTACAGGCTCTTGGCCTACCAACCAGCTGCTAGCCTCATATCCAAGCCGTCATAGCTGATTTCCTAAACCTGGAGCCCCTACTAATTGTAGCTACCCAAATGCATCACGATGATGGGTGGGCACCGACCCCTTACTAACCAAAATTCCATGCGAAAATGTCTTCCTCCATGGAGACTCGAATCAGCGAAAGTTGCGTAGCTCTGCGCCAAGTCATCTTGACTTAACCACTCGCCTAGGGCGCGGAACAAGTATACTGCGTGAGTTTTGGCAGATTTTATTTAGGTAAGTTTACAAAATAAATACTAAAATAACTTCATTTAAATTTAAAATTCATTGCTGTCTGTATTTATTTCTGTTGGTAGTGTGATAATGGGGGTTATACCTTGTTGAATGAAACGAAATTAATTAATTATTCTAGAATCTTGCATCATTCAATGAGCTCTTTGCTAGCATTTTACAGTTGTGGTTCAATAAATGTTTGTTCTTAACATAGTTATATATAGCGATGTGCAACATTACAAGCATATCTACATTGAAAATAGAGAGTTGATATTTTACAACAGATGATGAAAACCTCTTCTGCCAAACTTGTTTAAAGGAAGTAAATAGGAAGTAAATAGTATTACTTCACTTACCTTTAATAAATTTCGAGTTGAGTATATTTTCGAAAACGTTTAATTTTTTTCCAGACTTTTATATTACTATTTATATCTAACATGTTACTATTTACATTGTTCATTGGCCTTCTTAAGGTGTCCAACGAAAACCAGAGTTACATTTATTCCAATACAAAGATTCAGTACAACATAGAGCATTCTTCCAATAATAAAAATACAGCACCTGGTTCGACCACCTATTTCTACAGTGTCTGGCAGGAAGTAAACAGCTTCACTCACATTCGTGCGAGGCGCTGGTGTCTGCAAATATACTCGTGACACTTAACGCCCTACAGAAATATGTGTTTAGAAGAAAAATAGAAGGTTATAATAATCGAAACGTGCAAATACAAATTTACGAAGAAGTAGTTAATGGAAATATACCAGAATATGATGGAGGGCATAATGGATGACATAGATTACCATTGAAAATGGAAATCAATAGATGAAACTACCGATAGATGTAGCCCATATTGTGGTCGGAAAACCTGATCCTAAAGAACCAAATAAGCCTAACTTAATTTTCTGTAAGGCATTTGAGAAAACAAACCATTCACAATATCGTGTGCAATGAAGGATGCTTTGCGCACACACTGATCTGCTTTTGCTGTTACTCACAGACAGTGCAGTTTATCTGTTAACAGTGGAGAAGTGAATAATAACTTTCTGATCAAAATCTTGTATGTGGCATGTCTGGTCCTTAGCTTCCACAGATTCGTTTGGAATGTGTATCTATATCATTGAAACACACTGTTGATATTATAGCGTCAGTATTTGCCTCGATGAACCTATGGGTATTGCTTGTTCCTCAAAACTAAAACACATTCTTCAGCGACACCCAGGATTTGAAAAATTAAGGATGTGTGTACGGTTATTGAAAAGATAATTTTACGGCAAACTACCTTGGGGTCCAACATTCGTGGGAGCAAATTTACGTCTATAACAACCTGTACCTCGAAAGTTAAATTTCATTATAGATCGATTCCATGAATACAAAGTATGTCTCACCGAGGTGAAAATTTTAAATTGGCACAGAAATAATGTTCTTGGCGTAATATATATATATATATATATATATATATATATAATATATATATATATATAAGTATCACATGTTCAGATTCTATGCGGTAATGTTTGGAATATGTATTATTTTATTCTAATATTAGTAGTAGAACTTGTCATATTCCAAACCTGTAAAAACACGCTAAATTGTACGAATTTAATGTTTAACGATTTGCCGTATTGATTCGTTTTATTTCACAAACTCTTCTGTTAAACCATACTTGGGTCCTTCTTAGTCGTAAATGCAATAATATTAATTGTACTATAATATTCTAGAAACCTGAATGTGACCTATAATTGTTAACTGTATGCTATAGTCAGTCAGTCACGGAAAACGTATAAAAATTACTGTACACAACTCAATAATTATGGATAATTGATGGATTAAATTTCGTCTTGGATTTATAAGTTATCGGTACACAACTAATAAAAACGTATTGATGTCATTTTCTTATAAATTCATTATTTTTCCCGCTAAAGTCCAGTGAATAATTAACTTTTTATCTTCTCATTCATACTGCTAATATGCATGGGGCAGTCAGTTGCTTGCTGCACTCCGTTGAGTATTAACATTAACATGGTTTAGGAAATCTGGTAGACTGTTTTACTCAACTGTTCCGTAATAAAATTACATTCCCTTCTTCTGTGTCATTTTGAGCTAAATTGTAGTCAGCGAAAGCATTTAAATATGCTAGGGGGAAGATATTGAGGCAACAGAAAATTATACCTACAAAGAACAAAATGAGATCTATACAGTTCATTGGAACAATAAGCAGATCTCAATATTAATTGTTGTTGCCAGGTTTAGATGTGAGGCGATAGCGAAGTTCTGAAGAAATATTTTGCTCTAGTGTCAGATTACGTAACACATGACATGTGTGACGTAGATATTTTCTTAAGAAAATATTTTTCCGAACTGTAGGGGCTTCTTCCAAAACTCGAGGTGATAAAAATAGTTTCAGTTGGAGCAGCAAGTACTTTAAATAGAAATATATTATTTTGCCCTGTGACACTGCTTATTTTCATATTTTGATTTAATATAAGAGAGACTTATTTGAATCGTACCATGGAATGACGACCATAAATGCTATTGACGGCCAAGTAAAGAAGGATGGCACGGATGTATGGAAAATCGCGAAAGAAGATACAAAATGGTGCAGAACTCTATAATATCCGTGAGCTGTAAAAACAACCAAATAACTATTCAGGAGCGGTGAGAAAATGGATTAAAAGAAGGAAAGAAATTTATTGAAAAACAATTTGTACAACTTGCATCTATCATGGAAACTCAGCGAGTACACAATATGAAAGTGTTGGACCCGTATGTTATAGAGTATGCAAAACAGTCAAACAAGTAATCAGCGCAAAAAAATACAAGTTCGTGTATAAAAAAAAACATGGCGGGTCAGGCCTAGATAGCCCTTGGCCTACCAGCCGGCTACTTATCTCACATCCAACTATATAAATCACGGAGGTGGACATTCATCTAACCAATTTAGGGGTGATATGTGGTCAGCATATCGGATACTCCAGCCGTTATCGACTTTTTTTCATAATGAAATCCATGGGTAGTCTAACTAGATTTTTTTTATTTGAGAATAATTGTAACATTTTTAGTAGGTTGATTATATAATTAAATCTTTACATTATATTAATACACCAACACACTAAATACTGAACCTGCCCAAATTCTTAACGATTCTGGGCGGACACCGATATATTGTGGCCGAAATTTCATGAGAAACGTTCTTCGTTCGTGACTCGAACTAGTGCTCTCTAATAAGGCATCTAGACTCAAACGGTTCAACTACAGCATAGGACTTCGCGTGTGACAGAATTCATTGTTTTTATTAATGGGAGTGAAATAATAACTACGTAAGCGAATCTGAAACTTCCATGTTTGAAGTGAGTCAGAAGGACATTGAGATGTAGGACTAATAAGAGTTTTTGTTTTAATAGTTCAGTTTAATAATATGATGCATAATGATTTATTTTGAACGTACATTTTCACTGATAAATAACTAACTTATTAAGGTTGTGCATACGTTCTGGAAGGCATATTGTTAATTCCATGCTAATATTCAGTGGTTCAATCTAGATATAAAAAATATTAAATCTTACATTAGATAAATTGTAATCAGTTATATATATGAATAAGAAAGTTTTCTTCGGGTTTCCGCGTCTTGGATTCAAGTTCGGCCTCTGGCCACTGATTCCGACGTTTCGGCATGATCTCTCATGCCATTATCATTCCTTCAGATCATGCTAAAAAGTCGGAATCAGTGGTCAGAGACCGAACTTGAATCCAAGACGCGGAAAGCCCAAAAAAACTTTCTTATTCATACTTATATCCGCGAAAATCTGCAATATAACATATAACAAGTTAAAAATGGCTTAAAGCGAGCAAAGGTAAAGTGGCTGCAAACAGTATTTAATAATGATATTTTAAAATTGAACATTGATTCACAAACGAATATCTACAATAGTTGCTGTAGATAAGATTTAACCTGAATGTAGTTTAAATTCTTCATAATATTATTTTAACTAAACTTTCTTGCATCATTAATATGTAATACACATACCGATATTAAAATGTATTTAATTATAGAGGTACTATTATTGCAGAAACCCACATGTTAACGTGATAGTTTTGTGGTTAGAGCTTCTGACTACAGTCCGTGAGATCCTTGGTTCGATTCCCAGTCAAACTGCAGATGATGTTTTTTCTTTTTGCTTAAAGCGTTATTCTGTTGTCGCTAACATTTCTTACTATTTTGAACGTTTTCTAACGCATCTTAAAACACTGCATATAATTCATAAGTAATGGGAAAAAACTTTTATTAGTTTCGAAGAATTATTCAAAGTTCTTTACGTTAGATGGCGGCATATTATCTGTGAAAATAATTCCGATATATTTGACATAGTCTAAACAAAAATGTAAATAAATTAAAACACACTTATTTTTTCCGTACCTCCCCGATTAGGGAATCTCTCTTTATTCTTATCTATTCTCATTTCTTACACAATTAATCACTAGTTGATGTCGTTTTCTTTCTGTTACAAATTGCGCGTAATATGTTATGACGTCATAATGATGACGAATATGTGACGTATTGTGTGCAACGGTTGTATTGTTATATAGCTCCTATACAACGTTTATTAGTAAGGATATTATACATGATCTACATAAGGCTTATACATTGTATAACTAAACAACTGATGAAAGCCAGTATAAGAGATTTTTATTAGTACGACCATAAGTATTTTATCTGTAGGATTTGATAGACTGGCTTTTTTCATCTATTAACCCATGCCGTTTTAATATTCTATTTAATTATTGGGTGATGCATTAATATTTTTGAGTGATATTTAAATTTTTACGTGATATGTGAATTTATATATTTTTTATTGTAGAATTTCCCGCCTTATATGAACGTGCGAAGTATATGAGAATTTAATTTGACGTTATAATGTTCGTGTATCAGTGTATCAGTGTTTAAAACATGTCGACATTTTTCTATTTCAATTAGAAATTCCTCATGAAAAGTACAGTATATCCATTATATGTACAGTTGCATTTTTAATAAAATATAACAGCTTTATGGTTAAATATACTTTTCCGGTTTTTTTAGAAAGAATTCATTAATGTAACAGAAATATAATCTAAGGTGAAATTCACAAACTTTCAAACAACAACAAAAGTAATTAATTATAAAACAAAATATGCACTAGTAGTATGTACAACATTGTTATTTGTACACTTTAAATAAGTTAACAAATAATTAGAAACTTATTTCCAGATTTGAAATACTTAGTATTTTGTGGGATGTCCCTTGGCCTTAATAATAGCTTTACACCTTATTTCCGTTGATTTGGATAATTTGAAACACGTTTCTATAGTAATTCCCCCATTATTCCAAAATAGCACACTTCAATTCATTTGTAGATGAAACATTTCTTTGAAAAACCTTATTTTTAAGACTTCTCTACAAGTGCTCAATGGAGTTTATACGATGATATTGGGCTGGCGTTTGGCTGCTTGAGGACAATACAGATTAACCATTTATTAATGTTGCAGTATGTTTATAGACCCATTGAAAGGCATAAGACTCGAACGTGCTCATTTTCTCAGCACTTTGTTTAACATTAACATTATGTTTTCAGTATATCATTGTGGATCACTTGTCTATAGTGCCTGCAATGAAGCGCATGGTACCCTTTGCTGTTGAGGACATAAAGCCCCAAAGAAGATCGGACCCTCCTCCGCATTTAACTGTAGGAAGACTATAAATATTTTCATAGGCAGTATTGTTCCTTCTCCATAACCAGTTTATCCCCTTCGAATTAAAACATGGTTACTTTTAATTTCATCTGACCAAATACGTTGGTCCAGAAGTCGTGGGTCATGTCCTGGTGCTCCTTGGCAAAGTTCAGTTTTGCTTTACGGTTCCTCTTGTTTACAAATTACTTCTTCATAGGGATTCTGCATCGATAGCCTTGCTGCTAACAAAACTCGACGGATTCTTCATTGGGATACGTTATTTCTGATATCTGTTCAGTGATCCCTTGATTTTGAGTAGATTTATTCTAGGGTTTATTTTTAGTTGCTCTGATAAGGACGTTTTAATCTCTCGGAATTCCTAATCCCTTATTTGGTTTCCTTAGAATATTTTCAGTTTAACCAATGTTTCTAAATTTATTACAACGTAATGCACTGTAGAATGGGTTTTATTAACAATTCGGTCTATTTTTCTTATTGAATAGCTCTTAATGCACAATTAATTTGTCTTGCTTTAAGTTGACTATGCATGTCCTTTTCTTTATTCATTCTGAACTCTGAAGAATAAGGATTGGACAAATTAATGGGTTTACCCTCCTTCTATCATCCGGAAAGCCCTTGAACAAAGTTTTTACTAAGGACGATTTCTACATCGGACATGCAAAACTGTTGCAATAACATATATATTTTCGATTTAATTACAATTTGATATCTACTATAACACCAACATTTATATTTGTTTATTTTTTTAGAAATTACATGAATATTCGGATCAAATTTAACGATATCGGGTTCTTTTTAATTTGTAATTGAAAAATATATAGGACCATTTGCACATTTTTATGTTATTTCCATGTGCTGTCCCTGATTACTCTACGGTATATAAAGTATTCTGTGCCTATTCCTATTTCCTATTCCCGCTCTCTGTATTTGCAAAATGTCTCGCAGCGGGGCAGATAATTCTACGCGTACCTTATTTGCCTACTCGGAACGTAACTACTGATAACAGTCGTAAATTGATTTTGAATTCTTCGGAAAGCTTGGAAGGTTGGGCGCCTAATTTTTATTTTTACACGGCAGCGATGATGAAGAAGAAGATTGAGCTGCAGTATGGATGGAATTCATGAATGGTATGGAGCGTATTATATTATTATGTCATTTATGATTCATTTTCATTTTATGTAGACTCCTTAAAATTTATATTTTATTTTAATAGTTTCATATGCATAATGCTTCACAAATTTTATAATTTATTTAATGTAATAATGTAATAATTATTTTCAGTCTGCCGCGATCAGCTAGCTTGCCTCTAGTTGCAAGGGAATCGGG
Source organism: Diploptera punctata (assembly GCA_030220185.1). NCBI lineage: Eukaryota > Metazoa > Arthropoda > Insecta > Blattodea > Blaberidae > Diploptera > Diploptera punctata. The sequence continues at coordinate 290,990 of JASPKZ010001948.1, forward strand.
TTCAAATGCGAGCGTGGTTGATAGATTTAAGGATCGAAAAATCCAAGAATCGATTCCTCCGAGAGTGACATTATGCCGTGGGTCTCGAGTCTCAATATTTTCAGACTTGTAAAAGACTACAAATATGAATAAAGGGACGTCTGTGCAAATTTACCGACCAATTTCTATCCGTTATATCTTAGTTATCCACTAAATGTCTAATCGAGGCGCCAGGCCTTATCCCCTATCACTCCCTGACATCTATGGGTAACTTAGTGTAACTAAATTAACTTGGTGAATACGTTTCCTTAGGGAACATCCTAATCCCGGACAGGGAAGAAAAGGGCTTAAGAAGAAGAATTGTTTTCAAAATATAGGTGGATGTTCCATATGTCCCCTAGAACAAAGCTTATGATTGCGTTACATATATAATTATTTCACAGTATGTTTAAGAATTCTAGAACGAATTGTATAACAACAGATAGATTAGAGAAATTACAATTATTCTATGTAATGGGGTTGCCTGTTAAAATACAAATGGTAAGACGCCCCATATCCACCAGAACTAATAAACAGTGGTGCAATATGAACTTTTGTTTATAAAAAATGTCTACTGTACGATTAAATAATTACAATACTCCATATCTAGTCATTATATTAACCATGACGGAACGTCAGTGACTGTCCGATGTCTGTTGTTTTCCATCACGTAAACATATATTCAGGTGTAGGGTGTGGGTATTACAGTGGGCATTTGTTTGGGCTCTAAAGATCACATGTTACCCATCTCTGTGTATGAGGTCTAAATGTGAATGTTCAAGCATATTTGGGAGAGATGTTCCTTTATTTTAATGGAAATTTGGAAGTTATACATAGAGATTTATTTTGACTTCAGCGCGATTCATTATTTATTAGTTAGATATCTAACTTTTGTAATGCAACTTCCATACGGTTAGTTAATTAATACGAGAGGAGAAATTCATTAAACGCGTGCTATGTGGTTAAAGCAATAAACGCAAAACCACATATTCTTTCCTTTGAAAGTTTAAACAGAACGCTGGTTGCATTGTGTTTGTCGATCTAGTTGAATGTCGTATAGTGACAAATGAAGAGAGCTTGGAGATAGAAAGAACGACTCAAAGTTACGCATGGTTGAGCACCAGTTCTCTTTGCGAGAGATTGTCTCATTCAGAAAACCCACGAATTCACCAAATGCCAACATTCAACTTCTGGATTTTATTGTGAAAAGAAAGCTTTAAATATGAGTTTCCTACGTTTTCTGCCTTTTCAAATCATTGTGACTTAATTTGAGGTATGTAACCCAGATGTCACACAATAATTCTAATCAACATTTTCCGAGAATTTCATTAGACGAAAACTTTCTAACGATAAAGGAAAATATTTCTTCAATTTCTTGTCAAATTTATTTCAATTATTCTGTGACTTTTATAAATAACTATATTTTAAAAATTATGCGAAACTAAAACACAGCATTCCTCACATTTCTCAGAAAAATAACAAAATATTCTAACATTTAACAGTGGCCTAAACATTTTTAGATTGGAAAATTGTGATGGAATTATTCAAAATTTTACACAATAGTACTTCACTAATCAGGGGCATGACAATTCTCATGGGCATGCATCTCTATACAGCCCAACGTCTCTACAGCTGCCTATCACGTATAAATTTTACACATTGACACAATATTTCAAAACAGCACGACCCAAGTTCTGTTTCAATTGAACATATTATTTTTAAACATTACTACTTATGTTAGTTCGCAATAAAATATATTGTACTTTCTATAGGTGCATCAGATTCACAAGAGAACTTACAACCATTACATCCCGAAATTTCTCCCGAAGAAACGTTGTGATGTACCAAGGCCGTGTCACAAAAAATCTGCCGTTTTTAATTGGAAGACACAGATATCAAAGCCAGAATCCAGGAATGATAACCCGCTGCGTGGAGCAGTAGGACTTACCTGGCTCATGTAGCTTTGTAGAGTGTGGCGGGGTGCGGCGCCGGGATAAAATGCACTGCATAGGAAGACGCGACATGCAATGCTACCAAACTATATTTCAATTTAAAAAAACAAAAGTGGCTATTGCCGATTCAATGATGATAGACAATTTCTTCTTGCACCATGCACAGGATAGAAAAACTTTGTCATACTGTTCTTCACAGTGCTTTTCTCTTGTTTCCAAGCAATATTTCACAGCACTATGAATTCGGGAGGTCAATCGGTCGGTTGTGTAAATTCTAGCAAAACAATAATATTTTATCATGTTTCGAAACCTTGCGGATGGAAATTGAAAGTGAATACAAGACTGTCATTTCAGAATGCTGTCTTTATTGAAACCCGTTTCATGAATGTTCTCATGTGATGTAATTGTTGCGTTAAGGGACGGTAAATAGCTTTACACTTCCAGAAAAAGAAATTGTTGAGTAGTTGGATTTTTCCAGCAGTGTCAGGATGAATTTGAAGCAAATGGAATGTGTTGCCTGGAGGAATATTTTCAAGACAAGTCGTGTAGCGAACATAGGGCACAGTCGTCCTCATAGTATGGAAAAAATGCTTCTGTAAACTATTGTTCAGCTCTCTCTTTCTCATTTACTTTGATTTTGTTGCAGTGACGATAATGTTGTCAGCTTTAAAGCACTAAGGGATCAAAGGTTTCTGTTGGTTCCTGAAGAACTATAAAATAATTTGGGGGCAATCAACCATCCAAGTCTATTTTGAGAATAATAGTGTACGAATAAATCAACGCACAGACTGATAAAGCTACTGTGTGATTGTGGTTTTCAACGACACCCTGGCACTTTCAAGAAACTACTTAGCACTTTAATTAATTCTTCCTAATTCTGAATATGGGAGCTTGATGCGAAGTAGGTACTTTGTTTATCTTAATTACATTTTTTCTTGAACCGACTGATCCAAGCGTAAGACGCAGAGACATCTGTACTTTCAATATTCAGTTCTCGTACAATTTCCAAGACCCACAGTCAGAAACCGTCAATACTCACGTTTATTTTAGCAGTTCTAGCTTTCACAAAACGAAGTTAGAGTTTTTCATGCAATATGGTTGTACGTTAGAGTTGATTTAGCAGCATAACAGACTCTTGTTTCCTTCACAGGTAAAGTTTACTTTCTATTGAGAACAAACGAAACTTTCTCCTAGCGTTTGATAAAGTACGACGATTTTTATCACCTTCATTACTCCAGAATTTAACAGCTTGTCGCTTATAATCAATGTTTAATTTAATTTTGTTTTCGAGAACTGTCTCTTGACATCGATCAAAACCCGCATAGTTAGCTTCCTGGATAATTTGTGTAATATACTGGCCCAGTTCCTTTTCCTTCGTGTTTATATTCCCAGTAGATGTAACACCACTTTCACGAAACTAATTTGACACAGACTCAACCATATGAATGGGATTAAAACCTCTCGCTCGGTGGAACTTATTGTGATGGTTTCGTTAATATTTGAATTTCTTCATAAGTCGCGATCGTCTTTGTTTTACGTCGCAAACAGGAAATCACTACATGCATAAGTAAACAAGCAACTGATATCATATTCTCTTCACTCATCTCTCTACTCTATGCGCGAGCGAACGGCATGTAGATGGCGAGGTTTATCCAATCTACCGAGTCTGGAGTTATATTACATCCCTGTAGTTTAAATGAGATATTTGGCGCTGGATGTTAATGCCTTGCAGATACAAACAGCATGTTTATCCAGCCTTGGTGCATCATAACGCTTTTCTGGCAGATATTGCAAGGTAGGGTTCGACATATAGTGGTTGACAGTTCCCTTGTTGGTTGACAGTTCCCTCGTTACATGCAATTTGTCTGAATAAACACATCAAACGTTCACATGAAATGTTCAAATTTGCTTAATTGTTTTCACAAATCCTCGTTCATTCTTCACAAAGAACTTGCTACTAATAATGTATCTTAATCCACAGTTGTTAATCTTTGATATATTTCTACTCGCTGATAGTTTCACTTAAAACACTTTCTTGACT